>JANIJI010000009.1:1760000-1972500 GCA_024500535.1 Leptonema lineaticorne
GGACGGGAGGTTAAAGGGGGCAAATCAATATTTTCAAAATTCTATATATAACAAGCATTAATTTTTTCCACCTTATTATTATTATTATTATTGTATTTTATATATATTTCGCAATTTTCTTATGTGTTTATAAGAATAATGATTGTTGAAATTGTTTTTGTCTTCCACGTTTCGATATCGTTCAATCGAAAAACAATTCTATAAACCTTTTTTATATTGTATTTTTTTATTTTTTATTTTATTTTTTTTTTTTTTGAGGAAGCACGAAAAATGTTTGTTGTTATGTAAATCGGTCGCTCTCAACCTTTTTCAATTGTGGCTTCTTTAAAAAGGTCGCCGTAACGCGGCAGTCTTTTATTATTCCATTATATATATATATATATATATATATATATATATATCGTATATCGTCTGAAAGATATTGAAAAAAAATCTTCATGTTTTTTTCATTGGAAATTGTCAATTTTCGTCAACAATAAACAAGATAGTCTTATATAATTTTATATATACCATATATTTATTATATAATATAACAAGATTCTTGTTAAATATCATATACATCAAACATCAAACGATCTTCTATATTTTCAATGAAAATATAATTTTCAGAAATTTAAATTTTGAACCCGTTTACTTGAATTCAAATACAAAATTTGTCAACAATCTAAACAAATATAACAATAATATAATATACTTCGAAAAGTTTATATTATTATATTTAGTTAACTAGAAGGAACAAAATTGATTAATATTATAATAAATCGTTTCAAAGATTTATATTGAAAATTATTATTAATATTCTGAAATATAGTATATAAATAACAATAAAATTTATTTTATCTATGTACATCTATAGATCCAATATATTCATTCTCACACTGCAAAAACCTCGTAGCGATATTTTACGATTTTATTGTTATTATCCACTCTAACATGAAAATAGCTTTTATTATTTGCGGCGAAATTTATTAGGATTAACCTCTGACAATTGTGGCATAATATTTTCGCAATATGCCTATATAAATATATTTATATATAAATATATATTTTTGTCAACAATACGTCTGATTTATGCCGTAAATAAAATCGCGGCAATATATTTTAATATATGAGAATTATTTAAATGTACGCAAAATTGAGCCAAATATCGTTCACGATCGACATTTTTTTTCTCCCACGAATAAATGGCGTAATTTAGATTAATTTCGGAGGCAAAACTCGACGATTTTACACGACGCCCCCCTCCCCCCATCTAGATTTATTTTATTTTATTTATTTATTTTTTTGAATGGGAGCCATTGGCACAATGTGTGGAAAATTGAAGATGAAAACCGTGAGCTTGGATTTGAGCCAGGCAGTTAATTTACGAACGATCAACCCGAAGATAAAAGAAGTAAATATTCTACCGTTTTTGCGGTCAAGATAACATCCGCTCGTATATTTTTATCCTTTTTTGGGATTGATTTGCATCAGAATGGAATTTATTTTGTATTACTTCACATATTTATGAGAACGTCTCTACTATTATTATTATTATTTATATTAAATTTATATTTTTAAATATTTACGATCTACTTTAAACAAATATTTTCATAATATTCTTCTATATCATAATTTATATTATATTGTGAATATATTTATATAATATATTCAATATAAATATATTTTATAAACGACATCTATTATTCAATACATAAACTAATGATATATTAATAAATAAATTTCGAATTTTCCTTAATTTAAAGAAAAATTTTATTTACATCATATAGATGACACTATATATATAGTTTTTTTTTTGATAATTTTTCATTTTGATTAATCTATCTTTCAATTTGCTACGAATATACGACGTTATTTTCGGATATATTTATATCTCAAATTTCATTTTCTGGAAAATGTCAAAGAAAATATTTCCGAGAAAAAATTAATTATTTGGCAGCGATCGCATATATAAAAACGTCGCATTTTTCGCTTTAACGAAGCGATTGTCTCTCAATTATATATATATATATATATATATATATATATATATATATATATATATATATATATATATATATATATATAATATGTATATTTTGTAATTATATAATTTTAATATTAATTTAGAATAGAGAATATTGTTTATAGTATATTTTAATAATGATATTTATATATTTTTCGACTGGTTCGGTTCCATTTAATAATTTGTCGCCGTTCATTACAATGAAATTCCCCATTTTAACGTCGCCGTTTATATTTATTTGTATTCGTGTAATATTTTGTTGCGACGATGAAAATTTTCAAAATAACAAGAATAAACACGATTTATAACGACGAGAATCGTTATAAATAATTTGTCCCATGAACTTCACTCGAGCATATAATTATCACACTCGCGTAAACTTGCTACGTAATGGTAATAAATTAATTTTATTCCGCTCATCGTATTTAGGACAACGTTCCATTTACTTTACAAGGGTCCTCGAAAGAGGGTCGGACCTCGTTTTTCGCATAGCGGACAAACGCTTCGGCCTTCGCCCGCCTCCTCCCCTCCCCCGGAAAATGGTTATTGTTTTATTCACTCGACAAAATAACTCTGTAAAAAAAAAAAAGAAGAAAAGAAAAAAACGAAGAGAATAGAATAAAAAGCGAGCGAAAGACAGAAAGAAAACGAAACGAAAAGAAAAAGGGGGAGAATTTGTACAGGAAATGCAGAAAAACAACTCGTTTCCACTTTATTCAGACGCTTAGTAGGAAAAAGAATGACTTACGATAACGTTAACTTTGAAAGACTTTAATTTCACAATTGAAAAGCTAAACGTTTATTTTGATTTATTCACGCTATAAAAAAAGAATATTCGAAACGATCCGATAGGATTTTCTATATTTTTTTTTAGGAAAGATTATAAACGATTTTCTTTCTGAACGGCGGAAAAATCGTTGTATAAGCTATTTATTATTTAAAATTGAAAGCAAAACACTATTGTCGGTCACATTTTCGAATTTATTACGAGTGGTTTTTTCCTATCGTTTCACTGGAAGAAAACGTTTTTTTGGGGATGACTTACGTTCAACCCCTAGGAAAATATATTTGAAAATTCAATATCCCGAGCGAGTTTTCAATAACTTAACGCACCTATTATTATCGTCATAATCGATCCATCGGCAAAAAAAGCTCCGTTCGGATATATAAAGAACATAAAAAGCTCTTTTTAATGCGTTCGTCGAACATTTAACATGTATTATAAATATAAAAGAAGGATATTCAATACAAACAAATACATTTTAATATATATATATATATATATATATATATATATATATATATATATATATATATATATATAAATTATGATACTCAATTTAATCAATATTTAAATTAGGGTGTCATCTTTATATATAATACTGTGATCAAAAAGTAAGGTGAATTTGTTCATAAAATGTAAATTCTTTATTTATATTTTAATCGCACTTTTGCCAATGCTTTTTCTAGTCTGCGAAACAGTCGGAATAGTTTTTTTCCGGCTATAGCCTTCAAGACCTTCTTCCATTCTGTTTTTATCTTCTCAATCGCGTCAAATCGGCGTCCCCGCATTGGCCTCATGAGTTTACTAAATGGCCAGAAGTCGCACGGAGCCAAAACAGGCGAATAAGGTGGTTGTGAAACGATATGAGTCGAGTTTTTGACAAAAAAGTCGCGATGAACCAATGCAGTATGAGATGGTGCATTATCGTGATGAAGGAATCGAGAGTTGTAAAAACACGTGTAACTCGGAGATAATTAAATCTTTTTTTATCAAACGGATACTTGGAAAATGTTATAGACAATTCTATCAACCTAAGAAAAAAAAATTCAATTTACCTGCCCTCTTAATGCCCGGGAGTTTTAAATAACAATTTCGCCTTAACAGTTCGATCACTAAATCACGAATATATTATATATTAAATATGCGTTTATCGACCTTTATCGATTTTCAGACAGTATTAGACGATATTTCAAGTTAAACCTTGGGGCACAGATTTTCAAAATATACGAATATCGGATCGGTTTTTGCCGGGGGTATGGTCGTAATAAATAACTGCAATACAATAGTGTTGTTTCCCCCGTTTTTCTGTTAAGATAAAATAAGGCTTACGCGTTCAAAGGTTACCTATTTCTACGTAGAATTCCGTAATATATGTGTATATATATATATATGTAAAAGTATAAGATGGTTGAGAAAATTCGCCATATTCGTCAGGAAGTGCGTCGTATAAATCACGTAAAACGAATCTATTTACAATTAACGTTACACAACGTGATTTGTGTGTGAAAAACATTAAATTAATCTTCTTCCGCTTTTAGTGCCATACCCTTGTCAGAAACAACGTTATGGACTTAACGGTGTTATTTTACCTATATTTTTTTTTCACTATGATTAATAATAACGTGAAAAATATATATATATATATACAATATAATATTGAAGAATTTTCTTTCGAATAAAAATGGACGGATAAATAAATATACGTTTCGAATACGTAGTTGCATTGTTGAAAGATATGTATCTTTGGATTCGCTTTATTTATTGCGGTTCTAACAAAACTGCAAGTAAGTATTTCGAGACGTTCCACTGTGTTTTTCCAGTGTAAATATACGTGGTCCGATTGGAAAGTTCGTGCCGTTTTACGCTTGATCGAAAAACGTATTGTTTTCACAACTATATCAAACTTTTAATATAGTTTATTTCATCATCATTTAGATCCACAATCAATATTCAGATTATTTTCAGATATTATAGTGATGAATATGCAACGAAAATTTATACATAAAAATTAACGGCGTGAACTTTTCAATCGGACGATTTATATATCTTAATATAAATATATATATTATACGATATACATATATGAAGAACAAATAAATATAATAAGAGCTTATTTTCGATGACTTGTCCAAATAAGTCACTCAGCTGCATCACGATCCGTTCTATTCAATGCGAATATAATGCCCCATTTTTTCTATTGTGTTACAAATTGCTTGTTAATATAATTGTATTATATTTTTATTTTTCTTTTCGTTTATTCGTTGGCGAATTAGACGACTCGAGACCTCCATTATTTTTATCGCCGAGGGTGTCCATTGTGAGACGATAATCATTTTTCTATATCCTTTCCTACAAATGAAAGAAGTAAAAATATAATAATAATATGAGGAAAATTTCGCTATCACGACCGACGAAAGACGTCGAATAGAAAAGCTCCTCTTCTTCTTCTTCTTCTTCTTAAAAAAAAAAATAGGGAAAAAGCTTGCCTCGATGTGCCCGATTTCCGCCCACGATCCTCTTTTTTTTCCTGGAAAATTTATGATGTTTCTTGCCTGTCAATACGGTGAGTTATTGCATTTTATATGTGTGTATGTGTTCACAGATGACGTACGAGGAATTTGTACAAAGAGCTGAAATACACCCTCGGCAGCCCAAAACCACCCTTATAATAAAAATATATGGGGGTCGATTGATGTCCATTTACCCTCGAAGAAATGCGCTCGCATTTGAGATTACATTGTCTTACGATAGACGTTCTCTTCTTTAACCTTAAATTATGTTCTTATTGATCTATAAAAACTTGTCAGTTATTCTCAACTATTAAAAAACACACAAATGTATCCATATAAATTCAATTTTATATATATATATACACTATTGTGATGAAAAAGTAAGGTGAAATTGTCATTTACAACTCCCAGGCATTAGAAAGGCAGGTAAATTGTATTTATATTTCCTATGTTGGTAGGACTGTCTATTACATTTACCAAGCGTCTGTTTTCTCAATTCTTGATTCCTTCATCACGATAATGCGAATCGTTCCGCAACCGCCGTATTCGCCTGATTTGTCTCCGTGCGACTACTGGCTATTCATCAAACTCAAAAGGCCATTTTGACACGATCACTGTGTTATATATATATATATAAATTTCAAATATATCATAAATATATCTACGGCACATAGATTAGTTCAAAGTAATAAAAAGAAATAAAATAATTTTTACGCGATTATATATAATGACGTAATTTTGTAAGTTTTATGGTTTCATTTCCAGGGGTGTATTATTATGAAGTCAATAGGATAACTTCAATCCAAGCATCAAAACTTTTATAGTCGCTTTCGATAAATGTCCATTCAATATTAGATCACAGCCATAGTAATAACACATAAAAATTGATCATAAAATTCTACTTGCATTATATAGCCATTTATATATCGAGAAAAAAAATATATAATATTTTTTTTTATTCGATTATTATAGTTATATTCGAATTATTTCGACAAATATTAAACTATTGTAATGAAAGAATCGTCCATAACAAAATATATTATACTATTTGTATAGAATATAATTTCCGATACACAATAAATAATAATATATTTTTATATAAATATATATAAAATATATCGTTCTATTAATATTTCAAATTCAAGTCACAATTTTATATGTAAATTGTTCATTTATCATTTATAAGAATGTATGAGAATCGTTATAATTCTAAATGTAATATTTTATAATATAATATTTAATTTCATACGTTATATTTTAACATTGTCAGGTTTGAACTTATTTAATTTACATGAAATATGTAAATAAAATCGTATTTTATAATATAATATATTCGAAATTCCCATTTGTATTATAAATCGCGGTAATATTTTATGATATATATAATATTTATAATAATGTTGAAATATTGTATCGTAATTTTGATTATGTTTTATTATATCATATATCGAAATATTTTATAAAATATATATTATATATATATATATATAAAAGATCATTTATCGTTTCGCACGTGCGAATTAAAATCCCATTTTTGCGTTATGCTAGATGACAAATTTTTATCGCTTTCTGATCCCGAAAAGGGAAAACTCGAACGCATTTTTCACGACGGGAAAAACAGTTTTCACGCAGACCGTAAAAGAAAAAAAAAAGAAGATAAAGACGCGGACAAATGTTTCATATAAGGTGTCCACAAGTCGATGACGAGACATACACAAAAGGAAAAGTGCTTCGGAAAATGCACGCCGAAAATAAATCAGTGGCCCTTTTTCCCGTCGCGTTTTCATTTAAAACTCACGCATATAAAAAAAAGGGATGGGAAAATAGAGAACAAAAAAAAAAAAAGAAAAAGAAAAACAAATACAAAATTTCTATACGAAATCTTTGGCCGGATAAGCGATTGATTCGAGTCGACATTGAAAATATTCCGATCACGTTCGCGTTTCGAACGACCGATCGTGACAAAAATGTACAAAGAGTGAAGATACAAGTGCTTCTGAGGAAGACTAGTCTCATACATTTTTTTTTTTTTTTTTTTTTTTTGGAAAAAAGCAGTCTGTTCTGGTCCGAGGGACGAAGGGTTCCGAACGTCGACGATAGAATTAGCGATGAAAGGATTCTTTCAATCAATGTTTTCTAAACGTTTATGTAGATTTTCGATAGGGGTGCGAGTCTGAAAGCTTGCAGTTAGTTACCCAGGAGCTTTTTTTTTATTTTTTTTTTTTTGGAACATTTGAATCGAAAAATTGAAAATGAGAATTGAAAATTCGTTTATTCGCAACAGAGAAAATATATCATTTATAAAGTGTATATATTTTTTTTTACATAAAGTCTTCACTATTTCGTATTCATGAATTTTGCAGATTTTCATCTATCGATTCGTGAACGTAATGTTATTTCTTTTTTGTCTGTTCAATCTGATCTTTAATAGCATGAACTATATTTAATTTCAATATATGTATATATATATATATCGATAATAAATTCACATATTTATCATAAAAAATGTAAGAATACACGCTTCAAGTTATAAATTTTGACATCACTTTCGGGTTACACAATCGAAAATCCCAAATGTGACTTTATATTGACGCGTTCCTTCCACGGTTTATCCGCATTTTCCAAAGAATTTTCTTATAAATCCATACATCAAAAACACCCGCGGGTCCGATATCTAGAGCTTATTCCCGATTGTGATATTTTTATAAAAGTTTACAAAAGTTTTTCGCGATCAAAATGTAAAAAAATATATATCACTGAAACTGTAATTAATATTGTCTAAAGCAATTTTTATATCACATTCTTTTTCATTGTTTGTTTCCGTTGTAATTATTAATTAAAATTCTTTTTTCGCAATGTACACTTAATATTCAGAGTATATATATATATATATATATATATATATATATATATATATATATATATATGTATATATATATATATATATATATGTATATATATATATATATATATATATATATATATATATATATATATATAATGAAAAAAAATTACCATAGATTTCTCATCCCTTATTTTTTTCACCCCTTAAAGACGAATCGTATTCACGTTTTTCATTACACCACGGCGAACATTTCGTTTCGTTTTAAACGCAAATAACGACAATCCTATGTACACAGACTGTGAATAATTAATTTTAATAATTAAACATCTTCAGTGCGATTACAATACGAACGTTTTCCATTCGATATAATAAAGACAAAAGAAGCGCGGAAAATATAGCAAATCAAAGTCTACGTTAATTAGGAATAACCGGGAAAAGGGAATGGAAATGGTGGATGAAAAGTTCAAAGATATTTCATAAAATGTTTCAAATTTCAACGTTGAATCTAAAGAGGGTAGCCGGCTCTTAGGAAATGGCCGAAACGTAAATAATAAAATGGAAGATATAAATTGGTAAAGGAGGGTCTGAATAAATATATATATATATATATATATATATATATATATATATAATATATATATATAAAGAATCGACGAATGAGACAGAATGGACCCTTTTTTTTAATGAAGAATTTTTTCAACTTCTTTCTCCTTCATTTTGCTCGACTTCATTCTATCCGTTTCTACTTTTTTTCTTTTTTATTCTTATATTATTTTTATTCCACGTTGTCAATGGAGGAGATTATTTGAAAGCGAATGCGGTATTAAGTTCGCGACGTACGAAATATTCTAAAAGAATTTTCCCCGATCTGCGTCCGTCGAACGTAATTGAACGAGTGGAAAAACGAAGAAAATTTTCGAATCGCCAAAAGAATTTTCCCCCCGGTGAAAAACAATCTAGAATTTATCATATCGATTATGACTTTTCGTTTAACTCGACACTTTTGTGAACGGTCCTATTTTTTATCTGATTGAATATTTTGATTTATTTATTTTATTTTTTCGCATATTGTTTTGAATTATATATATATATATATATATATATATATATATATATATATATATATATATATATATATATATAATTGTTTTCATTTTGATGCTTAATAATAAAATTAATTTATTTTTTTTTTCGTTATATATATATTTCATAGTAATTTAAATGATTATATTTTTAAAATATATACGGTAAATATTTTTGTTATACAATAAAAAGCAAGTTGATGAAAATTATATTATATAGTTTATTATATTATAGTAGTATAAAAATTATATATATTATTAGAAAAAATACGAAAAAATAAATTAAAATTATATTTTGTTCGAAATTTATACAAAATTTTATTTTAAAATAATGAATTTTTCAACTTTTTAAAAAATAGTCTATTAATTTATTTTAATGAAAAAATAAAACTAGATAATATAATGAAAAAAATACGCCATTTTTTTTCTTAAGAATATTTTATTTAATATACCAAACTATATATATATATATATATATATATATATATAATATAAATAATAGCAAATTTTCACATAAAAGCACTTAAAAGCCATTAGTTTATTTATTCGATTAAAAAAAATAAATAAAATGAAATATATCGTAGTTTTTTTCTTAAATTTAAAACTAAAATTCTTTCAAGAATCGTGTATATTTTTTTTTGAGTTTAAAAAAAAACGAGAAAAATGTTGAAATTGTGTCCGAAGCTTAGATAAAAAAAAAAGTAAAGTCTGACTCGACGAGTTTTGGATTAATGAGATTTCATCTTACACATTTTTTTTTTTTGAAATCTCAAACAGAGCTTAAAAACTTTAAGCAATGATAAGTTCTTTTTTCCCTTCGTTGCAACTAGCGTTTCTTTTACATGAAAAGGGATAAAACTCACTTGAATGGGACTTGCGATATAAACGTTTAAAATCCCTTTTAATGCTCCATCACAGTACTTATATTCTAATAGTTAAACTTCTCATGTCAACTAAAAGTCTTGTTATATATATATATATATATATATATATATATATATATATATACGTTTTATATGTTTTTTTTTAATTATATTTAATTCTACTCTAAAAATAAAACGTTTTTGACGTTCGTCAAAATTCGCCGAATAAATTTTCGAGCACGTTTTAATTTTTCGAGAGCGTTCAAACACTTTCGTAGTTAATTTTAAATCGTTTTCGACGTAATGTTTTTTACATGTATGACCTTAGGGCCAATTTAACCTTGCTTTTAAACATGTTGATGACTGTGAAAATTGTTTTCATTCGAGCCCCGAAAATTTTCACCGTCCCACCGAACCTATTAGAACTTTTTTTTTTTCGCCACTCGGCTAAATAAGGTTTTCAAACACGTCAAAAAAATAAATGAAATTTTTCCGGACGCGAAATTTTTCGCATGCTCGAAAATCGTCTGAAATTTTAAAATTGATCGGAAATAATTAATTATAGCTATGACAGGTTTAAATTATAATAATATTATAATATATATATTTTTTCATAATAAATAAAATTTTCATAATAAATAATTAGTGAAAGAAATATAATATTGATATTTTTTATATCAAAAAATATTAAAAATTTATCAGGAACGGAATGAATTAAAATTTTTAAGAACTTGTTTATTTATAAATATTCACAATTTTTAGTTAATTTAAATTTAAGACCTTCGGGAATCGCTGGATTACCTTTCAACTTTTCCATTTGTATAAATGTGAAAACATGTCTACATTTATAACTTGCACTTTAACTATTAAATCTAATATAATTAAATCAAATAACAAAGGTTATAATATCAAAAAGAAAATTTTCTAAATAACAATTTGAAAGAGTAAGTGAAAAAAAAGTGTTTGAGCTTTTATAGAATATTTTTAAAATTATAAAACATATATATGATAAAATTAGTCGTCGATCTTGATTTATTATTAGAGTAATCGTGTTATTTCTGTGTTTTATAATATTTTCACATAAAATTTATAGAAAGACTTGAGCGTTTTCATAGAGCTTACGTTTAAAATATATGTAAACGCGTAATTTGTTCTGGAAAAGTACTATTTTTCACGTTTTTTTTTGTTCACAAGAGAAGGTAAAAAGATAATGCTTGCACGTATATAAAACTCAAAAAAAATATATATATAACGGGGGGTGGTTTTAGTAAAGAAAAAAAATAGAAAGAAGTGATAAGCGAGACAAACAGTAAAAAAAACGGGAAAAATAAAAGCTTGTCGCGATAAATAAAAGCGAGCAACAAAAGCGCGGCGAATTTGTACCGGCGGACTACCTCGCGAAGAAGGTTGCCAGTGAAAAAAAAAATATATATATATATATATATATATAAATAGATAATAAAAGGAAAATGACGAGATTAACGCGTATACCCCGTTATTTCTCGATCCACGAACCTCAACCCTTATTTTTCTCATCCCCTTTGTCCGTATAAAAACGTGTTTATTTCCAAACCGACCTTTTGTATAATAAAATAATGATTTATGGTCGAGTTTAGGAGAGTGTTGTAGACGAGTCGACCGCAAAAGGCTTCTTTCTCCTTTGTCCGTCGTTCGAATAAATGTCTTCACCGAGAATATTCTACATATACTGAAACGCTAGAAAGCTGTGCGATGTAAGTGTTTTTTTCCTATCGTCACGTCAAATTCTTCCAAAGCTCTGAATTGTCCGGAAAAACTTCTCTGTATTATATATACCGTACCAATTTTTTATTATTTCTAATATATCTGCTTATTTATTTATTTTTTCTATAATCAACCAAAAAAAAAAGATATTTTTTTCATCAAAACACATCTCAAATAGTAAAATTCATGAGATTTAATACTGAACAATCTGAATTTATATATTTGTTTTATCAATGGATATTAGAGCATTTTCATATTCAACAATCACTTTTATGAACAATATAACATTTTTTTTGTATTTTAATTATTTATTACACATTCAGCATGCTGATTTAATTCAATGTTCCGAGCCATGAATTAATAATAAAAGAATCTAAATATATATATATATATATATATATATATATATATATATATATATATATATATATATAATACTTATATCCGTTCGCTTTCAAACATTTCATATGTGAGTGTATGTAAACGTATTTCAGTATGTGTAACATGACCATTATAGTCACCATCGCGGAAATATACCAGATAACGTCTGGAAAATCGAGTTCTAACTCGTGGAAAACTGACACCGTTTTCACGTAACGGCGATTCGCATCTCTCTCGCCGGCCGAATATCTATCGTGCGAACGGGAAAAGACCGAAAGAACGCTAGAAATAGAAAAATAAAAAGGGGAGACGGCAGATGGGGGGGAGGAGGGGAGAGGCGGAAAAAAAGAAAGAAGAAAAGCACAATAGAAAACAAAGAACTTTCGTTTTAATGTCGAGTTGCGCGCGAGTGTGTTTTCGACAAATCTGCAAGGATTTGAGTCTTAATTCTGTAGTGAATTTATAGTGACGTTTCAGAGATTTATGCCCGAGACGAGGGGGATGAAAATGCGAACAGCTTCAAGATAGTCCGTTTGAGATACACGGCTGAAAAATCCGTGACATTTTATCGACGATAATGTTCCGCGGAATCCTTTCTATTTTTCATTGTTATGCGAGCGAAAAATTCCAAATCGTTCGGATTAATATGCGATCCTGTGAAAATTTTACGATTTATAAAATTTTCGCGTTTTTATTTATATAAATATATATATCAGAAAAAAATATATAAATAATTACATTGTACTCTTTTTAACAGATTTATTTAAATTAATTATCTATGTTTAAAAAAAAAATTCATTAAAAATCATTCTAAAAATAGCTATAAAATTTATTTCCCTAAAATAATACATTTTTATATCTTATGTAATACTAATGATAACAATCGTACTATTGTATTATTATTATATAAATTTATCGATTAATGTACCGTTGTATTATTAATCGTCATATCGCATTATTAGCGGCAATTATATCGTAAAAGCGATATAATTAATTAGTCAATTGTTTTGTAAATATGTTAATTGATTCTTGAATTGTCATCAAAAGTGAACAAATATGCAAAATTTTAAACTCAATCAAACATTGTAAAGTGTTCGAAAAATCAATTACAAAATTTCATCCAAACAGACAATTGTGAAAATGTATATACATTTCGAAATGTGATTTTATTAATGAATTTTTTTATTATACGATTTTTATACGAATTATACATTATGTAATTGAGCGCATTTTCCGACGTTATTATGCGGACAAAAAAAAAAGAAAGAAAAACCGAAGCACGTTATATTACGTTTTCCATTATTGTTTTTGTATCGCATATTCATTATTGTTCTTATGGCTCGTATTTTTCCAAAAAAAAAAAAAAAAAAAAAGGATCACTTGCGATACGCGCTCCGTCAATATTATTATTCCTTATCAACGAGCACAATGAGGAACAACTATAAAAAAAATAAATAAATAAAATAATACAAAGACGTAACGATATAATAATAATAAAAAAAAATACGCGTTCAATTTTACGATCCACTTCACGCCTACCTCGCAAGAAAAATAATTCGGAGAAAGATTCGATAGAAAAATATATATATTTGTGTGTGTGTGTGTGTGTGTGTGTGTGCGCGCGCGTAAAATAACACACGTAGTAATAACAGAAGGGACAAGTTAGGGGTGCGAAGTTACGTGGAAATCTATCGACTTTTCCGAATTTTCCTCCGAATCAGACTTACGCTTTAACTTTCAGTATTGATCTAATTATTTTAGAATTATCCACACAACTTTTCTGTAATATATTGATATCAATTATAATTGATTTTTTTTTCTTCATATTAAAATAATTTAATTTTAATTATTAACATTATTTAAATTATACTATATTTAACAATTTAATATGTTCATTATTATAATTAGCAATCAATGTATTGATTGTTGATAATCACAAAATGATTTTCATATTTCAGTATATAATGATTAAGAATGAAATTTTATAGTTTTAAAAATATTATACCAAAATTGACAATTTATTTGTATAAAAAATTAAATAATTCATTAAAGTATTTAATTTAATCAATTATTATTAATAAAAAATGTATAAAAATAACTGAAAAAAATATAAATTTAATGCGACAGTCCTATATAAATATTTAGAATTGTTTGCGAATTTTGCAACATCGATATATTTATTTATTTACAGAATCGAATCATTAATTCTGCGTTTAATTTGAAATCTCATTTTAATATTCGTGCTGTTTGTCGGTGCGGAATTTTGTAATTGATTTTTCAAACACTTTTCAATATTTAATTTAGTTGAAATTTTGCATATTTGCTTAATATCGATGACAATATACAAATCAATTTGTAAATTTATCATTTAATAAAAATTAATTAATTAAATTTTTCAGCGATCTCCATGTATGAAAAAATATTTTATATTTATAATATATATATATATATATACACACACATATATATATATATATATATATATATATATATATATATATATATATATATAACAGATGTCATATTCAGTAATATCATCCGTTATAATTTAACAAAGGGAAAACAAACGATTTGTCAGTTTTTGAGCATTTGCAAAACCCTGAAAAAGAAAAATTCAAAGGACGAACGGACGAAAAGTGTCGAAAGTGTTGCAAAACGAGGCGAAAAATGAAAATGTCACATAAAATACGATTGCATTCGCGGTCGGGACTAATTCGACTGTTATATTATTTCGGATATAAAACGCAAAGTTCATCGTTCGGTTTATGCTAGGAAAAAAAAGGATTTCCCTTTTTTTTCCTTTCATATTATTATTATTATTATGTTCCGAGTCCTTTTTCCGCAAAACCGGAACAAACAAACCGGAAAAATATATAAAACGCGAACACGAATATAAAGCCTATGTGTGTATTACGCGTTTCTAGCAATAAAGCAAGCGGCGAGAGAGGAAACAAATATATATATATATATATATATATATATATATATATATATATATATATAAATATAAAAAAGTAAACATTTTTATTTCGTTTCGTTTCATACTTTATACTGTATTGTTTCATTTTTATTTTTATACTATTTTTATTCGTCTTCGTTTATGCGGAAGCTTTTCATTGGCATTCGATCCGCGAAAAAGCTCGCATATGCCTCGCTCATATTGATATTTGGCTCTATTTTTATTATTTTTTTCGTTTTTTTTTTATCGGAACAATTTATGTTTATCGTAAAATTAGGTTACAGTCAGTAACTTTCATGTCATACAGGCGCCTCATCTAGCTATTTTTTAGTGAAATTTCTTCATATATATATATATATATATATATATATATATATATATATATATATATATATATATATATATATATATATATATATATATATATATATATATATATATATATATATATATATATATATATATATATATATATATATATATATTATTGATGACTTTATTATTAAATTTTAAAAAATAAAACCAAAATATTTTTTAATTACATTTTATATTTTATATGCATAATTTAATAAAAAATATAAAGTTGTAATTAAAATCATTTATTAAATACTACATTCAATTTCTTAATATTATTAAAAGTTTTATAATATTCGATTTATTACTTGTGCATAATGTATTAATTGTGTATTATTTTGTTTCAGAAAATTCTGAGATGCGAAATAAAAATTTCAAATATCCGGTGATGATTTTTATACAGGGTGATTCATTCGAATGGGGATCGGGAAATCCCTACGATGGTACAGTACTGGCAGCATATGGAAAAGTAATAGTGATTACCATTAATTTTCGTCTGGGAATACTAGGTACGTGAGCATTTTCTTTTTTATTCAATTTAAAAACATCGAATTTTCCAAATTAGCAAATCCGATAATGGAAAAGCGCAAAATGAAAATTTCACCTTGTGCTTAATGTGATTGGATAAACGGGGGTGGGGGGGGGCTGAAGAGGAAAAGTGGTATGAATTACTACTTACAACCCCCCTTGTGTTAAATATCTACTAAATATACTAAAGGTATATGCATTATATATACGTAATATATGCGTATATGAGTATATTTTTACCGGAAAATTTTCACACTCGTGTCTGTTATAAGACTGAAAATATTTTCTCTCGCATATTTCTTTCTTTGTATTCGCCATTCGGAGGCTCTATTTTTCTCCATTTTTACTATGAATATACATTGTATATGTCATGTGAAAAGCGACAATGTCTCGCCAATATACGTATCATACATAATTTAAATAAAGATTGTTGAGATTCTAAAATGTTCGCGCGGGATTTCGAATAAATTTTATATTCGGAAGATATTGAGAAATGGCCAAAATTTATATTTTATCACCTTTGAGACGCGTTGAAATGGCGAACACACGTGATATTATCAGAAAAATATCTAGACAATAAATAGTACATTGATTACAAATATTTGTCTGTCATCTAAAATTTTCTATGATTTTTAAATTTATTTTTCCATTAGATATGAGATAATTTTGTTTTAACGAATATTATATGTCAACTATACAAAATTTTCATGTCAACATAATTTTATATTTAAAAATATTACTATAACATTAAAGTCGAATTATATCATATTTAATAAGCTAAAGATTAATAAAATTATTTTTTTCGATATCGAAATATCAGATATACATTCGATATTTAGATGTTTCACATTATTATATATGAATTATTTGAAATATCGGCGAATAAAAATTGATAAATTATTAAAAATATCTATAAAATATATTCAATCGTGTAATGTTACATTGTAAAATCTCATATTTGTATAAGGAATATGTTTCCAGTGACCTCATTTCCAGGACAAAATTTTCAAAAAAAACCCTCCCCCCCCGACGTTAGCCGTTCGAAGATTAAGCACCGCATATTTCAAGTTATATTTTTTAAAAACGTTCGTTTTACCATTATATTTATTACTTGGTAATATACAAAAAACACACACATAAATATGCTTTCCATACGATATTTATTCAATATGTTTCTTTTTAGTAGTTTCCTGTATAGAGCAACATCAAAAAAAAAAAAATATATATATATATATATAATAAAAATAAAACAACCCACACACAAAATTCTTTTTCGTATAATGTAATATATTTATGCACAGATTCTCATACACGTTTTATATATACATATAGAAGACAAAATATAATAAATTCTATCAACATTCATGCGCATATATAAAAGTATAAATCTTCTGGGTTTCGCAATAAAATGCCAGAGAACACTTTTCTCAGTTCGTACAATATATATAAAAAAAAAAAAAACGTCGATCATCATCATTTTCCATTCTGTATCGTTTATTTTCTATTGTGTGCGTTTTCAGGTTTTATGAAGCCTAGTACTGGTGGACAGACCACTTTCAATTTTGGATTATTAGATCAAATAGCCGTACTCCAATGGGTTAGAGATAATATAGAAGTGTTCAATGGTAATTCTTCGGCTATCACATTAGTGGGTCACGGTATTGGTGCTTCGTGTGTTAATTTTCTAATGGTATCACCGGTTGCCGAAGGTTTGCTATTATATTGATTATTATTCGATAAATATTATTATTATAAATGTATATATATATATATATATAATATTAAAATAATAATTTTCAGATTTATTTCAACGTGTGATTTTAATGTCGGGCAGCGCACTTTCCGACTGGTCTTTAACCAAAAATCCCATACAATTCACGATACAAGTTGCCCAAAGTTTAAACTGCCCCATGACCGATATAGAGCTGCCCATTTGCTTACGGAAGAAAAGGTTCAAAATGCGAAATTTCAGTGTACATTTTTCATAAACAATACCCGTAGATATTATTTATTATGCTCTTTATAATGCAGGTTATCCGATATAATGGCTATAAGGGTACTTGCTCCCAACTTCACAACACCTTTTGGACCCATCATAGACGGTGCGGTCATACCGAATAATCCTGAGAGCATTATGGGAACCTATAAAAGTTTATTCAGCAAGTAAGTCCAGTTTTAAACATTGTATATTACACGCATATTGTGTGTTATTCTCGTGCGAAAATCACAAAATGAAATTAAGCCAACGTGTGGCTTACTTAAGCAGCATTATTTCACTAATTTTATCCCTTTCAACTTTTCCGCATGACATTCATAGTATAATAATTTTAATGGTCTGTTGGGGTTTTTGAATATATTTTGTAAATTATCGATAAATCGATGATGCGATTATTTTATAAGGAACAAAATTTATATTTAAAGTTAATTTTTATATAATCCACTATATGTGAGATATATTCTATACACATTTAAATTGAGATTTTTATATATTATAGTTTAAATATGTGAATATTATATATCGTTAAAAGGCATTTGAAATGTAATTTCATTTGAATTCCTTGAAAAAAATCAAAAATTCTGTAAAAGGCTAATATTAATCGAAATATCGAATAGAGACTGTGGAATAAGAAAAAAGTTTATTTATTACTTTAGATTATATATAGAGTTATTTTTGTTTATATAGATCGTAGATATATATTGATGTAATTATAACTTTTGAGAGAATCTGACAATGCACTCGATGATGAAAACAGATTCAAATATTTGCGTCCTAATTAGCAATAGTTGCCAAGTAAATTAATTCACTCAAGCGTGAAATATTGCTTTCGTAGATTATTATAATTTTACTTATTATATACTACTGTGATCAAAAAGTAAGGTAAAATTATCATTTAAAACACCCTGGTATTAGGGAGATAGGTAAATTGTAATTTGTTTTTCTTAGGTTGGTAAGATTGTCTACAACATTTGTCAAGCGTCTGTTTGTTAAAAGGTTTAATTATCTCCTTCAGGAGATAAAAATCGGATAGAAGAAGGTCTTGAAGGCTATAGCGGAAAATAGACTATTCCGACTGTTTCGAGGACTGAAAAAAGCGTTGGCAAAAATGCGTTTTATCGGAGGCGGATTAATTTGAAGGAGATGAAATTGATTTGTAAGAATAAATAAAGAGTTTACATTTTATAAACAAATTCACTTTACTTTTTGATCACAGTTTGTTATCTATTTTTTAAACTTTTTATATTGAGTGCAAAAAAAGTCAATTTAGTACGCGTATTAGTGAAACGTGTTGTTAGAGAGCTTCGCCGAAAAAGAAAATAATAATAAAACGAAAAATTAAAATAAAAAAGAGATTTTTCTATCTGGATGGTGAAGCAAAAAAAATATATATATATATATATATATAGAAAAAAGGAAAATTGTATGAGAAAAGAGATCTGCCTTTTGTCTGACCGATTGAAATGCAGCTAGCATTTAAAGCTTGGGAGGTTTTACTTGGACGTATTCAAAAGAGAGTGAGCTGATTCACACACGACCCTCATTACGATTCACTTCACGCCTTAGGCGATAGCGACCTTTTCATACTGAACATCGAAAAGCGTGATGATGAAAAATTATCAACCCCAGTCCTTAGTATTCCACACTTATATATATAAATATATATTAATAAAACGTTAGAGAGTTGATAATTTTCAGATGCATCGACATTAACCATTTGCGCTCGGTTATGGTTGATACGATTTTTCGATACGTTTGACTCATATTTCAAAATTGTAAATTGTTGATTTTAAAAATTTATAATTTTAACATATCAGTATGATGAATTAGATTTTTAAGAATAATGTCTGATTAAAAGGCAAACACTCGCTATCTGTATTTAATACGTTTTTTTTTTCGAATCAAATTTACAACTATCTTTTTAATAGGATTATTGAATATTTTGTGCTATAAAAATAATTACAGAATTATGTTTGTATTTAATATAATATATTATAGTTCAAAAGAACACGGCATTTTTATATTAATTTATACTTATATTGAATTTATTGATTTTTGAAAAAAAAAAATATAAAACATTATTTTCTCACTCGACGACGAAATTTATTATGAACGCAAGGGGTTAAATGGTTTTATATGGAATAATATAGTTTAATATTTCGATTCGCACTTTTGTATGTATATATATATATATATATATATAATATATATATAGAGTTGAATACTTGAAGTTTTGAATTTGAATGCGGTTCGCAATCGACATTTTCCTTTTAATAGGTTTACGTTATGCATATTCAATGCGAGGGTTCATGAGACGCTTACTATTCAAAATGTTGATATGTGCCATGAAAGATTAAAGTTTCCATCGTCATACAATACGATTTTTTTTTCAATTTCATCTAAATCGATATCATATATATTAGATTTAAAAAATATATATAATATAATAAATCAAAAAAAAAATTTTTATTCAGTATGAAATAAAATTATAAAATAATCACAAGTCAAATGAAAAATATTTCCAGATGTAGAATACTAATATTTTAACGTTGTATATATTTTAAACCACTTTTTAAAATATAAAATTATAAGAAATTTATTTAGGTCGCATATATAATGTAACGTTTTTATATCGCTTTTCCGTGAGTTAAATATATTAGTGGTGCAAAAATTTTCAAATATATATATATATATATATATATATATATATGAAAAGAAAATAGCGAAAAAAACTCACCTATGTGGAATGTGCTCTATAACCAAGAAAAGCATTAAGAGCGAAATAAAATATTTAACGCGGGTTAAAATTAACTGTGCGCTTTTTAGTAAATAGCGTATACAAGTTAGTTTTCGGGCGATTTTAGTTAAATTTAAAAATGTTTGCCGCGGTCTTAACGTCGTTTTAAACTTATTTTCGTTTCGTATAGAGAAAATAAAGTGCTTTCACGTTGTTTGATTTGTTTTGTGTGTTTAAATAAGATTTAATAAATATTTTGCAAAATATTATTTTTTTAAACGTTTTTCGAAATAAATGTAATACACTGTGATCAAAAAGTAAGGTGAATTTTTTTATAAAATATATTTTTTTATTTATTCTATCAAATCAATTTCATCGCTTTTCCAGTCCTTGAAACAGTCGGAATAGTCTTTTTTCGGTATAACCTTCAAAACCTTCTTCGTTTCGGATTTTATTTCCTTAATCGTGTCAAAACGGCGACTCGGTATTGGTCTTTTGAGTTTGCTGAATAGCCAGAAATCGCACGGATCCAAATCAGGCGAATACGGCGGTTGCGAAACGATATGCATTATCGTGATAAAGGAATCAAGAGTTGTATAAACACGTATAACTCGGAGATAATTAAACCTTTTGACATACAGACGCTTGGCAAATGTTATAGACAGACCTACCAACCTAGGAAAAAATTACAATTTACCTGCCTTTCTACCCGGGAGATTTAAATGACAATTTCACTTTACTTTTTGATCACAGTAGTGTAAATATATGCATATAAATAAACGCTGACACAATTATTATTATTATGATAGCGTAATGTAAAATTTATTACTTGCAGTACGACTTAGTCGACAAAATAAAACGACAATGAACAAATGTGGAAAAAAAATAAAAATTACTTAAAAAATAGGGAAGCGGGGGCGGGTTGAAAGAATAAAAGTAGAAAAAAAAATAAATAAAAAAATACGGTTCGCACATATTTTAGTGGGTCGTTTTCGTCGACATTAACGTCTTTCGGGAAATCGCGTTACGTACATTTTTTTTTTCTTTTCCGTCTTTCGCACGTCGCTTTTCACGCAATTATGTTTATGAAATTTTCGCCACATTTGTACATTCAAGGGTCGTCGCTTTTCGCCTTTAGACCCCTCCCCCCCCACCCATAACCTTTTACCGAGAAAGGTTGTATGGTGAGGGTCAAAAACGTTTAAACACACTCCAATACCCTTAGCTAACCGTTTTCACTCCGGTTTTATTTCGAAGTGCAAATCAAATGATAATATAGCAAACAACTCCATATTTTACATATATGGTATATATATATATATATATATATTAAAAAAAATATTTTTGCAATATGGCGGAAAATTTAATTTATTTTATAATATGTAAAAATAAATTGAGTTGTTATTTAAAAAAATAATCACATTTCTTTTTCCATATCGAAAAAAAATAGCTTAATAAAATTAAATTTTAAACCTTTTTACAATATAATATTAATTACGGTTATTTTATATATATATATATATATTAGTTTCATTTTTATTACCATTATCACAATCAGCGATTTTCAAACATTATAAAATTTACAATAATTTTTGTTAAGAAATTTTATTAAAATTGACAAATATATATTGTTCTGTTCATTAGTAAAGTCTATAAAATAATAATGAAAAAAAAAATATCACAATAAAAATATAATTCTTTTTTATATATTTAATTTAGATAATGTTGATTCAAATGAAATCGACGTTTTTTTTTCAATTAGTTATTCTTATATATTAACAATTAGATATTCTTTATATATTAATATATTTAACTGGAATTTCGTAAAAGAATACGAGATTTATTAAAAAAAAAAATAATATTATATATAATTAATATATTATAATAATATATAAATACTATTGTAATAAATGTTGTATAATATTAATTTAATATATTTTATTTTTAAATAAACAGCGAAGCTTTTCGCGCGTAAAATCAATCGAGCATATTTTTTTCATATAACCGATATAACTTATATCAAAATCGATTTTATTTTTTTATTTGCAACGGAATATACAATATTTCTTTGTCTTTTATATCACGGAAATACGAGTACATGCTGTATTTTTTTACCATTTTCATGTACATTTATATATCTAGAGATACGTATTCATATATATATATATATACATGTATGTATGTATGTATATATAAATTTTGCATATTTCTCTTTTCAGATACGAACTATTGTACGGATGCACCGAACTGGAAAGTTACCATTTACTAGGAGCGCTTGCACTTTCTCATGGAATGCTCGAAAACGAGACAACCGATTTTCTCAGACAATATATGCATGCTAAATTTGAATTTAGATCAGATTTAGCTTTAGCAGCCACATTAAACAAGTATAAAATCGCTATATAAAATCTTTTTATAATATATATATTATTAAAATATTCACAGCGAATTCGTCTATAGTAATTATATTTTAGATATACAAAAAAAAAAAAAAAAAAAACTTTCGTCAGATTAATTCATCATTCGGCTTCTTTTCGAATTTATTATTCACTTCGTGAAGTCTGTTCAAAACATTTTTTTTTTCGTTCAATTTTGAAAAAAATCCGTCATTTATTTAATAAAAAGACGATTTTTGTAAAGAGCGATGAAAGGATTTTTTTTTTTAAATATAAAAAAAACGTCTTTTCTTCGTAACGAACAATAATCTTTTTTAATTAATTTCAGATACACCTTTGGCGAAATCGATTTGAGTCGTTCAGCGGCAGAAGCTCATCGTGACACAGTTTTGGACATTTTGAGTGACGCACAAGTGGCAGCTCCTATTGTTAAAACGGCAGATTTTCATTCAAAATCAAATCACAAATCGTACTTTTATGTCTTCAGTCACAATTCTATGGCGGGAGAATATGCAGCAGTGAGCAAAAATTATCATATTAAAAAAAAAATATCCATATCAAAAACATATTATCATTTTTTTTTTAATACTAATATTATTAACAAAAGCCATGTCTAGATTTGTACGCGGAAGAAAATTAACGTTGGAATTCTGAAACGCGGTCGTATTAGTATATTCACAATAGTTTGAATGTAATAAAGAGGACAAAGTGCTCTTGGATGAATGTGAAAGTGTCCCACTCTAAAAGTTAAAGGAAATTTATGGTACAGCCATTACCCTTAAATTTCCTACTGCTGCGAGGTCAAAAAGTCGTTGTCAAGAACCGAATTCTCAAACTACCGAAAATTTGGCTGCGGTAAAAAACAAAGTCGGTTAAAGTTTATAATGTTCCCGCAAATATTTCCTTAATGTTTTTTTTTTCTCTTACCATTTGATTTTCGTATTATAATAGATCGACGTTTAACACTGTGATCAAAAAGTAAGGTGAAATTGTCATTTAAAACTAGCCAGGCATTATGAAGGCAGGTAAATTGTACTTTTTTCCTATGCCGATAGAACTATCTAAAATATTTGCCAAACGTCTGTTCGTCAAAAGATTTAATTATCTCTTTGCATTTTTTTTTATCAAAAACTCGACTCATATCATTCCGCAATAACCATATTCGCCTGATTTGGCTCCGTGCGACTTCTGGCTATTCAGCAAACTCAAATGATCAATGCGGGGACAAAGGCCAAAGTTTTGAAGGCTACCATATTGTTTCGAGAACTGATTTGGAAAACTAAATAAAAAATTTACATTTCATAAACAAATTAACCTTAATTTTTGATCACAGTGTTATATAATTTTTTTAATAATTTGTAACAGTAACGATATTTTTTTTTATAATATGGAAAAATAGTATTTTCTCGTTGTATATCTTTTGAGTGAGCCGAACCCGTAGAAAAATGAAATACGCTCGATATCTATTCGAGGGAGAAAAAAGCGTATTTTGCGCACGAATGCGTATTTGAATTGATCATGATTCAATATATTAGGATATTTTGTAAATATATATATGTATCGCCAATGGTGGAAAACGTGTGTTTGACCGCGTTATATTGATATCATAAATTCAGTAACGGCAACGATATTGAAAAGATGTTCCTACAGATCTCACATCGAGGGGTTGAAAGCGCTTCGGAAAAATTGGAACGGGGTTTTTTTTTTCGGTCGTATAAAAGCTTAAATATTCCGAGCGGACGTCATTTTTCAATATTGAATGTATTAAAAATACACTGCAGCTAAAGCATACATCATAACATATAAAGAAATCGAGAAAATTCCAACGATTGGGTTGAGGGTGGCCGATTGGCAATGCTTAACTTTCCCGATGGAATAAAAAAAAAGTTTTCCGAGGAAATCGCGGAAATGGAAGAAAAACGCAATGTACCACACACACACACACATATTTTAACTTGAATGTATATATCGTTTGGATTTTTTTTTACATCCTACATAAATAAAGCTCTAAAAAAAGGAAAATTCCTTTGGCGCAACATCGGCATATTGATTCCTCGTATATATATATATATATATATATATATATATATATATATATATATATATATATATATATATATATATATAATTTGTATTCACGTTTCTTTTGTGATCATCGAATCGATTTTATATTATATATATATATATATATATATATATAAATCAATTTTTCGCAGTTTGATAAATTATTATTTTTCGCGACGAGTAAGCAATATGAAATTATTCGATAAAATAACAATACTTATCCTTTTAAAAAATAAACCGTTATATACTTATTTCATCCTATATCATTTATATAAATAACGATTGGTATTGCCATTATTTAAAAATCGAATATTTAGTATACTGAAAAATATTATATTTTTTTTTAATGCGAATGATAAAAAAAAAACGGGCACATATTTATAATACGTTTTTCGCGAGTAAAAATGTGAAATGTTTGCGTTTGAAATATTGAAATATGATAAAGTTGATACTAAAGCATGTTCGCATTGCCGTTTCAAATGAAACATCATACAAAATTATCAATAAAAGACATGTAAAACGTTCCAAATGCTATATACAATTTCATACGAAGAAAAATCGTAAAATTTTATATTTTATATATAAATACTACGTATATATTTTAATACAAACACACACAAACATATATTTATATTTATTTTTTTTTATTTATTTTATTTTAGTTGAGGAAAAGCGTATACGGTGAAGAATTGGCATACGTATTCGGAATCCCATTGGGTGCGAAAAAGAACCATTTCCGGGGCAAATATAGTCTTCAAGAGAAGCTTTTGAGTGAATCTGTCATGTCCTTTTGGAGCAACTTTGCCAAAACTGGGTAAGAATCCACATACATTCATATAAAATATATATATATATATATATATATATATATATATATATATATATTCGAGTAGCAAATATATGCAATGAAAAATTTACATATTGAGAAAATTGAAAAACTTAGTATAATGTTTTCCCAGTGATCGATATTGTTCGCTTTTTCTATTTAATTGTTGAAAATTTATTCGAAATAGCAGCTGCATTCCATTTGAAACGTGTGTATGTAATCCGAATGAAACATGTTAAATTTAACAATTGCGGTTATTATCAGTGAGAGAGGAGGGGGTGGGGGTGGGGTAAAATATAATAATTGGTTATTGTTATAAATTTATATGTATAATATAATATGAACAAAATTTACTATTCAAATATTCATACTAAAATACGATTTAATCGGATGCAATGTTCGCATTATTAATTTTTATTCGAATATATAATTAATTAATAATATTGAATTTTAATTCGTTATTTAGTAGTTTAACATTATAACTAATTGTAGTATTTGCTGTTTTACATTATTATTATTATTATTATATATGAAAATTATGATTAAATCGATAAATTCATGCATAATTTATATTCTAATTTATCGTATATAAATATTCAATATATATATTTTTTGGAGATTCATTTTTTACATAATCGAGTCATTAGTTCTATATTCAAATTTTAGATATTATTTTTATTCTGATGAAATTATATTTAATATAATAAATAAGTTCTATCAAGCCGAAATTAATCTTTCGAATTTCTAGTAAAATATTTTCTAATTCACTAGAAGATATAATTTGTTAAGATTAAATCTAAATTTAAGTTTCATATGTACAACGAATATGTGATTCTAGTTCATTTGCAGTGCATGTTTGTATCGAAGCCTTCATTACTATCAAGGATTAAATTCGATGTTAAATTAAGCGCGAGTACCCTTATTAGTTTGGATTTGCCAAAACCCGATAATTGCCAGTCGGGAATCAAAGCTCAAAATTTACTTTATGCTCAAAAGCTCGATTACAGTACGCTATGTGAAAATTTGTGAACTCGATTTAACCGAATTTATAATGTTTTCTAGACAAAAGTATAACCATTCAGAATATAAAAAAAAAATAATCAAGAAAACTCTATGATTTGTACGCATATAATATTGATTTATTATAAGAATAATATAAATTAAAAATAATAACGCTATGATTCAAAAGTAAGGTGAATTTGTATTATAAAATGTAAATTCTATATTTATTTTTCCAAATCAATTTTATCCCCTTTAATGTAATGTAAACAAAACGAAGTCTCCGCATAGGCCTTTTGAGTTTGCTGAATAGCCAAAAGTCGCACGGAGCCAAATCAGACGAATACGGTGGTTGCGAAACGATGTGTGTCGAATTTTTAGCAAAAAAGTAATAATTAAACCTTTTAACAAATAGCCATAACAATCTAGGAAAAAAAATACAATTTACCCACTTTCCTAATCGCCCGAAAGTTTTAAATGACAATTTCTCCTTACTTTTTGATCACAGTAGTATATTAACTAAAATAAAAAAAAATAACAGAACTTTATTGGCTACCTAATACAAAATACGTCGTTGAAATATTACACTGAACGACTAAAAATAAAGACTTACGTACAAATCTTTGATAAAAATACAGCTCTTTGAAATATAAAAATATTGCTTTATTCAATGGCTTGTAGTTATTTGAATAAGTAAGAAACTGAACAAGCGAATTTAAATCATACAATTTCAATTTTACATAGAGAAATTCTAAAGGAAAATTGACATAATATAATAGATGCATATAAAAAATTATCTATAGATAGATATATATAAATAAAAGTATTCAATTGAAAACTCTCATAAAATACGCTTTAGTTGAATAGCAGTTATTGCAACAATAAATATTTTAACTGTATCATTGAAGTGTAATCGGTTAGAGTTATTGTATAAACAGAATTGATTTAAGACGAGTTTATTATATATCGAATATAATCAGAATTCGCCATTACGGTGAATAAATTATCTTTCAATTGCTATTTTGAAATTTACGATATAATCGATCATTTTGACGATTTAAGGTAGTGCAATAAATTCGAAAATGTAGCCAAAACCGATAATAAATCAAAAATAATATCATATTTTTTAACCGATTGATTCGTATGAATTTTAAACTTTAATATAATACATTGTATGAGTGTCGAATTTTTGTAAAAATAAGAATGTTAAAAATAAGAAAATTTTATAGTGTACAGTAGATGTATAAAAGTAAACTTGATATTTTTGCATCACTTTTACGAGACTGTGAATACATTTTTAACGTATGAATAAATAATTGACACTAAAATCCTTACGGATCCGAGTTTATTTTTGTGTTTTAGTATGTAGATTTATTTCTTTTATGAGGTCAAGTCGTCAACTCGATGCACGTTTTGAATTCAAAAAATAAAATATTTATATTCTGTCTGTATGAAAATTATTTATTATGATTAGTAAAATCGATTCGTATAACACTGTGATCAAAAAGTAACACGTGAATTTGTTTATAAAATGTCCTCAAAACAGTCGGAATAGTCAATTTTCCGGTATAGCCTTCAAGATCTTTTTCGATTCGATTTTTATCTCTTCAATAGTGTCAAAACGGCATCCTCCGCATTGACAGTTTGAGTTTGCCGAATAGCCAGAAGTCGCACGGAGCCAAACCAGGAGAATACGATGGTTGTGAAACGATATGAGTCGAGTTTTTGACAAAAATATAGTATGATATAGTGTATTATCGTGTTAAAGAAACCGAGAGTTATAAAAACATGTGTAATTCGGAGATAATTAAACCTATTCACAAATATATATTTGGCAAATGTTATAGACTTACGACCGGGAGTTTTAAATGATAATTTCACTTTACTTATTGATAACAGTAGTACAATGTGTTTAATTTGAATTTGTATAAAACAAAATCAATTATTTTTAACTTTAGATATCGGAGTAATTTCATCAAATATATGAACACGTTTCAAATAAATTATTCAATACATAGTCAATAATTGTATACAGAGTTTAAAATATTTACACAACGTTCTAACTTATATTATAGGCACAGTAATGATATTTATTCGTATACCGGTCAAAATTTACCGATTGCTAAATCTGCATTTGTTTGACTGGCATTTACTAATGTTACAAGATACATACATAATTTAATGAATGTTAATTCGACAAGTCAACACTATTTCGTTTAACCCTGAAAACTTACGTCAACTTTGACAGTGTATATATATATATATAAGTTGTAAAATTTTCGGTCGAAACATAATCGCTCGATTGAACTCTTGACGCGAAGTTTACAAAGTTTGATTACAGTTTGAAAATAACCGCAAATGCCGACGGGGAATATCGTTTCAATTTCGTCCGATAAACTCCTCCATTATTTATGGTTTAAATTTCGGTGTTTATTTGATTGCAATTAAAAACAATATCGTTTCCCGTTTGTCGGATACGAATTCGATTACGTTAAAGTCGGTACGTTTCGATCGTTATTTATTTATTTAAATATATTCGAGACGAATTTTCGCTAAATATCTATCGTAATAAAATTTTATATTAATATTATATATTATAGAAATCCGAATACTCCAAAAAGATCATTCATTACAATGAATTCTGAAGAATGGGATAAATTTGATGTTGAATGGCTTCAATACGATCCTGCCGGTCAATCTTATTTACATCTAGGTAAATATTAAAATAATTAAATTTATCTATATTTAATTATATAATTAATATGATTAATATATTTTAGGCATTCCATTATATATAAATAGTCATTATCGAAATAGTTATATGGAATTTTGGAATAATGAACTACCTCAAATGTTAGAAAATTATACGAAAACACCGTTGGATAATTATGATAATCCATTTAAACCGCCCAAGTCTACATCTAGACCATCTGTTTTTGGAGGTATGAATTTTATGCTTTTATCATATATACATATGTGAATAATAGTTTATAACATACTTCGATATTTTTTTTCAGCACTTAATCCCAGATTAAATCCGACTGTGCTGAATGCTCCCAGATTTCCGGAATATCCGCATCCGGAAACCGGTAATTTTGGATTATATAATAAAGTTGCGAGACCATCGTATGATTCGAAATCTAAATCTAAGGACATATATGCGATTATAAAAAATATGAAAAATAGACCGATTTCTGATCCCATTGACGATCAATTAGATTTATCGAAATTTTCTAGAAAAAATAACTTTTTTCCGACTGAAGAGATCGAAACAACTACAAAGGAATCGTCTTCTAAAAGTAATGGATATTTTGTTCAGCAGTCTGCGTTAACAATAAATCTCATAGTAGGAGCAGGTGTTTCATTTCTTTTAATAAACATTACCGCGTTCGCTTTCTTGTATTATAAGAAGAAAAGACTCAAATCTAGAGAAAGGGAAATAAGAAGAATGAACTCTTGCGTAAACGGAGATTATCCTGAAATTGATGAAAACATATACGACAAAGAAACGAAGGATAATAATGAAAACGGATGCGCCGTATTTAAATCTAAGAAAAATAAATCGGAAGATTTTTATGAACCCGTAAAAAATCATCACTACGATGGATCGAAAACACCGAAATCGGACGATTCCGGCGGATTTGGTACAAGATTTAAACTAAGAAGACAAATGTCGTCGAGTACGATAGACGCTCATACAAAAGTCAGAGATTGGATAGCACAAGAAATAGTTCAAAGGTGTTCGCCGAGATTTTTGAGAAAAACGAACAACGTCAGGGAGGAGCAAAAGGTGATTCCGAATGGAAATATCGTAAATTTACCGCCGAGAACCGAACAATTTAATAATTCGACTATGCCGAAACCGAATTGTAAAATTGGATCGTTAACCGGTTCTCTGAAGGCGACCACCGAATCCACAATGTCCATTGGAACACATGAAAAACAGACGAAATCAAAATGTAACGTGGTCGATGTCAAAACGCACAATACGAAAAAGAAATCGGAATCCGGTAAAAGTTCGAAACATAGCGTCGGCACAAAATCGTCAAAAAGTAAACACGCCGAAAAGGAAACGGCTCTTGGTAGTTTGCGTAAAACTGAAAAACCGCAAAAAGTATCGGTAGCCGTCGACGCAACACCCGCAACTAGAAGTAGTTCAGTTCTAAAACAAGAGCCTATAGAATTGACGAAATCTTTGGATTATTATTTCTGCGATGAAAATATTAATCGATGCGTGACGCCGTTGAGACGTTCTCAAACTGTAGAAGATTTCGTGAAAAGATCATCCGACGAATCGATAAACAATCAAAAAGACAATATTTTCAAAAGTACGGTTAATTTGAAATTGTCTAAAGAACCAACGGAAGTCATCAGGATTGTGCACAAACATTCTATTTCGGATCCAATAAAAGATGTAAACTATACAAAAATGGTTCCGATTGATGGCAATCCGCAAAAACCGATTTCATTTAATACGTTTAATACGATTCAACCTCCTGTTGCATTTAGAAATGATATAAATGTAACGTGCAGGGATGAAAAACCATTGGCTCCATTATCGCCAGCGGAAGCTCTAATGACTATTAAACGAAGAAATTATCCAAAAGTGTTGCCTGATTTTCCTAAACCTGGTGAATCAGTGCCGACGTTAGCTCAAAAACGTCTTTCATTACCTCCACAAAATCATCTAATATTTATTCCAGTCTCCAGAGATAATTCTACTGATAATTCGAATGTGAGCAGTCCTACAGAACTGAAATCGTTTACTAAAGATCCTCCTTTACCACCACCGAGAAGATCTTCAACTTTGGGCAGAAATAATCCTGCTCCAAGTTTTGAAAGAATGAATTCAGCAGAAAGAGTGAGAACATTAGATCGCAATCCGAATAATAACTATACTGATATGTCTCCAAGCATATTATATAATTTAATTCAACACAATCCAAATATAAAAGATGCATCTGTGTATTATTCACAAATGCAAAATCGTCCAAAAAATAGAGTAAATATGAGAGATTTGGAGAGAAATGATTCCTTTTCCGAGCAAAGTGAAAGTGAGCATGAAGATTGTGCAAGTGCAGGCAATTCATTATATGAATCGATAAAGCCTCAACCGCGTATAATAATCGCACCGAAAACAATAGATCCAAATAAAGTAATTGAAAATAAAGTTATCATAAAACCGACCATTAATAAAAATCCCAGTGGAAATAGACAGACAAATATTCCTAGGGTTTTAGCGAGGGATAACAGCGTCGATATAGAAGATACATCTGGCCACATTGCGCCGAATCAATTTATCAAATATCCCCAATACAATAAATATCCGGATACTGTGGATGCGAAACGAATGAATTATGGTAAAACGCCCGAATTTAAAATAGATATACCCGTTTATAAACCGGACACAAAAGGTCCGCCGACCGAAGAAGAAATGGAAACGGCCAAAAAATTCAAAGAATCCACATCTTGCAAAACAAAAAATAATAATTCACTAACGCGACAAGATAGCAACAATAAAACGTCGCACGAAATTGTCGCCAATAAAACGGACAAAAAACACGAAAACATTTCAAAATGCGACAGCGTTTCAAAAATACCGAAAACGCCGACAATGTCGCACAAGACGCAACAAAAATCGGCGCCGAGTTCGAAAACGAACGCAAATAAAAGTTTCGTTAGGACGAATCCGTGCACAAAGATCGCAAGCGGTATACCGCAATTGGTGCCGGCACAAAAAGTCACAGACGAAACCCAAGAAATGGATAAATCAACGTCGGACTCGTCGAACGACACAGAATGCAGCACGGACACAGTTAAGAAAGTCAAATAGACTCATAATTTAACGAACGTTTTCATCGATTCCTAGAAAACTATTCAACGTTATAAGACTGTATAAACATTATATAAGTAGTGTAATATGTATGTACTTAATTGATCTTACTTCCTATTATTTACATTTACTATATATATATATATATTTATATATAAGAATTTTCATATTTCAACAGTGAAATAATGTGACTACATTGTGCGATTGAGCATAATCTTTCGTTTTAAAAACGAACTCCATTCGAACAAAGATTTATGGTTTTTCGTAATCTTGAAACTCTAAAAACCATTATAAATCAGACGTTTATCGTAGTTATATATTATATAATAGACAACGCATATTGCAGATAATTTTAAGAATTTTCTTTGCTTAATATAAAAAAAAACCACAGTATTTTTTTGTACTTAATTTTTTTATATACTATATATATCTATTATAATAGAATATGGCGATTTTTTTTATTGTATTTATTATATAATAATAATAATATTTGTAACTTTGTAGTGTGTCCGATTTTTATATAAATCATTTTTATACATTTTTTTTCTGTTTTTATTTCAAATTATTCGAGCGTATTTATTTTACAAAGTGAAAGACTGTTAAATTTTATTTATATTAGCGATGTAAAAAGAAAATACTACATTATTTTCTTTAATAAAATCTTCGTGGATTTTGAATAAAAAAAAAAACTCGTTGAAATTACGACGTTTAGAAAATGCGAAAAACGACCGGAATAATATTAAGAATTTTTTCGAATATTATTTTATGAAATTCGACGAAAAATTTTTTGTACTTATTAATGATCAAAAAGTCAGGTGAATTTTTTATAAGATGTAAATTCGTTATTTATTCTTTCAAATCAATTTCGTCGCTTTTTCCGGTATAGCCTACGAGACGTATCAAAATGGCGTCCCCGTATTGGCCTTTCGAGTTTGCTGAATAGCCAGAAGTCGCACGGAGCCAAATCGGGTGAATACGGTGGTTGCGGAACGATATGAATCGAGTTTTTGGTAAAAAAAAGTCGCGAAGTACCAATGCAGTATAACATGGTGCATTATCGTGAAAAAGGAACCGCAAGTTGTAAAAACACGTGTAACTCGGAAATAATTAAACCTTTTGACAAACAGACGCTTGGCAAATGTTATAGACAGTCCTACCATCTTATGAAAAAAAATGCAATTTACCTGCCTTCCTAATGTCCAGGAGTTTCAAATAACAATTTCACCTTACTTTTTAATCACAGTAGTAAAATCGTAATCGTATCTTGGATTTAGATACATTGATATATACTATAGTTGATAATTATGACACGTTATATAAGAGAACTTTCATTTTTAGAATTTTATTTATTTTTAGAATTCTTCTTTTAAAACAATTTAATATTTATAAATATATATATAGGACAAACTCGAAATAGCCTTCGGGAATACGTGTATCTGTATAAATGTATTATGATGAAAGGGAGATTTTACACTTTTTCAACCGTAATAAAATTAGAACGTGGGCGAAAACTCTCATCTCGAAAATAAATACAAAAAAAAAATACATTTACACACACACACACACATACACATAAATGGCGCGTTTTAAATTTCAAATTGCCGATAGAGAATTAGGATGGAGAATGGAAAACTTTTTCGATGGCGGTTTATCGGAGGAAAGTTACGGATTACTGGCACACACAGACAGAACATTCGATTTGCATAGATATTGGACTTCGGCCTGTATATAGATAGCTAGCCGGCTGGCACTGGAAAAGCCGTGAAAGGGTTAAAATCGTCGACTTCATCCTATTCGCGCACCGCTTTTTCCGCCCACTCGTTTTTTCCGTCTCCGCCGCGTTTCCGCGATAAATGCGATTCGATGAAAATTATTTTGTATTCGACACGAGTTTTCGTCCGTTGATTGTGATTAATTCGTAGCTTTGAATTAATTCGAGCGTTTCGCGTTTTATTTCGGCTGCCGATATATATATATATATATATATATATATATATATATATATATATATATATATATATATATATATATATATATATATATATTTCCCCCCCCCGACTGCGAAACGAAACGAAACGTGAACGGCGAAAATAAATATTTATTAAGTTTTTTTTCCGGAGTAAAATGTGCGACACGTTGTTCGAATCGGAAAAAATAATGATACGATCGAATGCAACAGAAACAAATATATTTTGTGTAAACATATTTATTCTGGAAATTTTTATATGTTTACCTTCAATGTACGTCCATAAAATACATATATTTTGCTAGAAAACACATATTAAAATTATTTGTAAATAAAAATATTTTTTTTGATATTGTGTCGAAATTTATTTTGTTAGGGCGTTTTTCCTTTGTTGCGGAAAATCATGTTTATTTTTTTAAGAAAAATAAATAATATCAAAAAAAATCATGTTTTAAAAATAAATATTTCATATAGTAATAAAATAATATTATCTTTAATGATCCTCAAATGTTCATAAAAATAAAACATTTCAATTATATCAAGATCATTTTTTCTATATATAGAGAATTAACTGAGTTTTGAAAATTAATAATTATTAATAGAAAATTAAAAAGATTTTTTTTATATAGATATAAATCATAAGCGGTCAACTTCTTTATATAATATTTTGCGATTGACTTCAAAAAAATTTCTATATAACTTTCATAAATCACTTCGTCATCGATCAGATTCTCGTTGCGGTTCACCTGTTGACTACCCCTGTTATGTATAAATATACATTTTAGTTTATATGCAAATTTTACATAATTCAGAATTGTATTTTTTTTTTAAATATATATTTTTATAATTTATAAATGCCTATTAATTATATATAATGGCGATTAATGACACGGATAAATATAGCGATTATGATCGATTAGACTATAAAATCAAATTTCATATAAAATGTGTTTGGATTTTTTTTTAAATAATTATGCAAAAAAAATTAATAAAAATATATTTTCAATACAATATACAACGCAAACATATAATTAAATTTAAAATGTGTAATAAATTAATCTATGAATAATAAACGCTTTACTGCCGCCATATATAATCGACTTATAAAAAAAAAATAACACGAATATAAATGGAAAAAATGACTATAATTTCTGTGAATAAATCAAAATTAGCCGCGGGTACCGGCAGAAAAAAAAATAAAGTAATGATTAACGCAACTCATTAAAATGAATTATATACGTACATGCACGACATAAAATTCGGCCTCCCCCCCTCATTTACAACCGCCCCCCATATTTTTTTTCGTATTTTTTTTTTCATTTCTCGAATACGCTTTCAAACAGAAGAAAACAAGTTCGGAAACTGAATAAATCAAGTGAAAAACTTATACGAAAACATAATAAATGAGGCCCGACCGAACATACGCAAAGTTCACAGAAGCGTTTCGAACTGAAATGTTTCGAAATTATTAAAATACTTCTTTTCTGCTCCCCCCCTCCCTCTTTTTATATTATTCTTTTTTTTTCATTATTATTTACGTTCAGAATGTACTTAAGAATTTTACAGAAATGAATCAACTTTTTGATGGAAAATGAAATCGACAAAATATCATCTATAAATACCATGTTATATATATTCAAAAAAATCATTCGCAATTTAAAAAATATTTTTCGTATTGAAAATATGAAAAATTTATGATTTTTTTCATATATACTATCGTGATCAAAAAGTAAGGTGAAATTGTTGTTTAAAATTCCCAGGCATTACGACGGCAGGTAAATTGTATTTTCTTCATAGATTGGTAGGACTGTCTATAACATTTGCCGAGAGTCTGTTTGTTAAAAGATTTAATTATCTCCGATTTACACGTGTTTTTACAACTCTAGTTCCTTCATCACGATAATACACCATGTCATACTGCATTGGTTCTTGGTAATTTTTGTGCCAAAAACTCGACACTTATCGTTCCGCAACCACCGTATTCGCCTGATTTGGCTCCGTGCGACTTCATGCTATTCAGCAAACTCAAAAGACCAATGCGGAGACGCCGTTTTGACACGATTTGAGGTGATAAAAACCGAATCGAAAAAGGCTTTGAAGGTTATACCGGATAAAAGACTATTCCGACTGTTTCGAAAACGTGGATTACTTTGAAGGGGATGAAATTAGTTTGGAAGAATAAATTAAAAAAAAACATTTTATAAACAAATTCACCTTACTTTTTGATCACATTGTTATATATATTAAATTATACGATAAAAAAAGTGGATCGATTCACGAATATGACTTCATTTGTGATATATATATATATATATATATATATATATATATATATATATGATTGAGATTTAATATTGCATATTCAATCAAATTTTTGGGACATTCGGGATAATCTCTTTTATTGTTCCTGCATTTTTTTTGTATTAATCAAATTCTGGACATTCATATATGTCATTTTAAATCCGTTTATAATACGCAAAAGTACTCGTATATCATTTTTCTTTTGTACACTTTGAAATATGCATATATATCATTTGTATAAAAAAAATGTAATTGATCCTTTTCGTTGTTTTTATATTTTAAAACTTTTCAATTTAGACTTTCGACGCATTTATTTTATTATGTATTAAAAGAAATAAATATCAAAATTTATCGAATTGTTAAATTCACTTACCTATATTGAGTTTTTCGGAACATAAGAATTCAATCCCCCTCCCCCAACAAAGCTGTAAATATTTCATAAATTATGATATTAAATCACGTAAAATCTACACTAATTAATTTTATAATAAATATATTTTATATAAAGATATTATAATTTATATATATATATATAAAAAATTTGATCGGATTAAAAGTTTTAATATTCAGTTGTTTGAAGTCTTTCATTGTAATACATTATCTTTATAATATCTGAAAATTTATCTATTATTTCATAATTACGTCAATTAATCACCGAACAAGGCTAATTGATCCTTGTCATTAGATTAAAGTCTGAGTTAAAATTTTCTTATAATATATATATATATATATATATATATATATATATATATATATATATATATATATATATATATATATATATATATATATATATATATATATATATATTTAATCAATACTTTAAGAAATTTCAAACTATAATAAATCACGACTATTTTTAACAACTAATCAATAATGAATTATTATTATTCTGTTATATATATATATATATATATATATATATATATATATATATATATATAATATTTTACGTACGCTCGAATTAAGTAGAGAAAAAAAATTTTTTTACGTTTTTCACTACGCATTTTTTTTACGCAGAGCTTCATAATTCTAGGAACCTTAAAAAATTAAAATTTGATATGTTTATATACCGTATAAAGCCTTAAAAAAAGCTCCGGTCGAACGGAACCCTTCTAATGGGTCTAATGATTCGGCATTTTTTTTATCGCGTCCTCGTTTTTCACCATCATCACCCTCCCCCTCCCGTTTCCCGCCCCTTCCCTCAGCGTTGTATAATATATTATATATTTTTAAAGGACGAAAGGATGCCGAAGCTTTCAAAGACTTCTGACGGTTTGATTCGAGGTCCTAAAACTCGACACGTATGAGCGAATGTCGGAGATATCGACACAAAGGGAAATATTTAACCTTAAGGGTGTAAACGGAAGGAAAAGCGATAAATATTTTTTTTTTTTTTGGTACAAAATTTTTCCATTTATTTTTTAGTAAAGTTTTTATATGAAAGCTCGTTAAAATGTATTTAAAATATATCTTATGTAATTTTTTTTTGAATAATATTATATAATACTTACTTATCTTTATAATTTATGATAAAGAAGTAAATTTTTGTTTTAACTTATGTATATAGTATTACAATGTACACATACTAATAGTGTGAAGTCTGGTGAATATGGAGGTTAACCTAAAAAAAATTTTTGTTTCTGATCCATGGGAAGAATTCCTAAATCATCATTTTTGGTCTAAATTATTTAAATAAAAAATTTAAATATTTTTCAATAAATTTTTCATACTTTTATTAGCATTTTAAAAATAATTTTCTTTGTTCAAAACTTTCTCCTACTATTATTATTAATAATATATAATACTAATAGATATAATTTGAATATTACAAATATGTATATAATGAACTATTAGTTGTTGAATATATATATATATATATATGTATAAATATATATTTATTTTACGTTATTGTTATATAAGAATGAGTATGTTGAATATTGATTCAATTTCATCACACATTCCGGTGGGATTTCCTCCTACATGCGAGTTATATATTATAAATATTGCATAAATTTCAGTGTATATGCATTATTATTATTTTTTTTTACCATCAACAAGAGGAAAAAGGAAGTTTGATAAAGAATGGAAGCTTTACGGTAAATTAAAGTGGCAGCACAAAAACACCGACGCGTAGAAAACAACCGCGGAAAACTCTCCCAATGGGAAATTTAACAATTGGCCTGAAAAACAATGACAGGATTTTCCTTTATCTAATGTTCTCGCGTACACCTGTGAGAGAATTGTGCTCAAAAAAAAAAAATGAAAGAAAAATTTCGTAATTTTCAACCGTAAAACATTAATATTTCCTTTTATCGCTCGAGCTTTCCACGCTCGGGAAAAAAATATCATAAAATAACAAAAAAATAAATAAAAAAAAACGAAGAAAAGAATAGAATAATAATAAGAAAGACAGTGTTTATCACTTCGAGTTGTTTATTTAAATATTTTTGGAATGATCAATATCTCTATATTTAACAATGATTTATATATTGTAACTCATACGAAAAAAAAAAACATTATAATACCATAAAAACATGTTTTAATTATAATATATTATAATAATAATAATATTATGTTTTTTTTACATTGTAAATACAAAATATTTCAATTTATATCAGTACATCGATACATTACAATTCCAGTTCTATTTTATTTTTAAAAGTGCAACGATTTTTATAATTATTAATATATATATATATATATATATTTTTTTTTAATTACAATTACGTATCCAATATTTTTTATAAGATTCGAAATGATTATTCATTTATGATTCGTGAAATTTGATGAGTAATACCGACAAAATGTCGAATTACATATATATTTATAACATAAACAGTTTATATATATATATATATATATATATATATATATATATATATATTTACATACATACGATAATTTTTCATAAAATTCATAAATATTATCATTCATAATTTTAGAAATATTCAATGGATGCAAACTTACATTGTGCACATTTTTTCGTTTAATATTTACATTTTTTTTATTATTAATTAATCATCAAATATTCATTTTACAATTTATACACTTTATTTATTCATTATATATATATATATATATATATATATATATATATAATATTTTCATGAATCCACTTACTTTTGACGATTATTATTATTATTTTTTATTTATAAATATTAAATTATTGTATTTCGTGTATAAAAAAAATCAACGTGTTTTTTTTCTTATTTTTTATTTTTGTTAAACTAATCACATTTATATAAATTACAAGATTTTACGTTTAAAGGTTTTTTTTCAGTCATTAATATCGTATTTTTTTTTGGCAGTTATTTGGAAAACATCTTTTAATTTCTAATATATTCATCAGGCTTAATTCAAACTGGAAAATGGAAAAAACAATTATTTTATAGAAATTTTTAATTCTCCACATAAATTGACTTTATTATATATATATATATATATATATATACATATATATTCATATTTATCCATTTCTTTAATAAATATTTTTACTTATTTTTTATATGATTATATAAAAAAAATTAAATCTTTTTTTTTTTATTTAAAAACATTTGTGTCAAGAATATATAGTGTGTGAAATTATAAATTTGATCTATTGATTTGTATATGAATATTAAAAATCATATATAAAGAAAGTGAAATAAAAGTGAGTGAAAATATATGGAGAATATTTTAGTGTTCTCAAAGCAAGTTTCGCAGCCCGTATATATATTTAATTTAATTACCAATGAAAGATTGTACTTGGCATTTAAATAAAAACTTTGCGAGCGCATGTTTTAATATATTTTACATATAATATATGAGGCAAAACAACATTGAAAAAAAAAATTAAACGTGATTTGTGATTAGGAAGGATAGTTTGGCTACTTTAATTTATTAAAAAAAAAAAAAAAAAAAAAAAAACAGGGGGGACACTATAATCTTTACATTCGTTTAGTTTCACTATCACACCCGCATTTCGCTCATTGCGGCGTGCGGTAAATTATTCTGATTATCGCCGTTCGATCCGTTTAAATGTCCTCCACTTTTGAACGTGCCGTGTGTTGCCCTTAAACTTTGAGTTATCGGTGGACTATCGGGTCTCATGTGAAGCGATGGAGCCGCCGGCATACTCAGATGCATAGTGGCGGAACCGTTCGGTGGTAACAGAATACCTTGTTGATGCATCTCCTCCATCATGTTGGAGGTATTGAGCAGATGTTGCTGTTGCTGATAATGAACGGTGGAAGCGTTCTTGGGTAACGTCGCCACCGATGACATGGTCTGATGATGCATTCCGGTACCTTGATTAATGCCCTTTTGCGTGTGTTTGTTCTTGTGTGGTAGCGTCATGCTGTTGCCCATCATGACGCTTGGACTCGGAGGCGGTGCCTTAATCAAAGCTCCACTGTTGATCTGCAAAGTCGAATTTCCGCATAAGTGAGGACCTTTGAAATTAACGTCCGTAAACACGGGCTCCGACCCTTGAGATATATTCGAATTTTTCTTACTTTTTCCAGTCTTTTGGCTTTGCGTTTCAACGTCGACGATCACACTAGCGTTCTGCGAATGATCCATATGATAGTGTGAATGCTTTCCAGATAATGGATCGAAGCTACCTTTGCTTCCGTAATGTTGCATATTTTTAACATCTAGCCTCGTTTTATCCCTTTGATAGTAAACACCGGCAAATATGAGCACGTTCAATATGAGCAGTGAACAACCTATGGCTATTGTTACGCTCAAAGCAGTAGAATATGCTGCATAACCGGCTGCTTCTAAGCTTGCTAAAGGATCGTTTGTAGCATTTCCGTTCGTTATACCGGGTAAATTTCCTGGCACAAGTGTAACACACGTCGTTACAACGGTATCGGCCGTTGTTAAGGATACGTCGACAAACAACGTATTGTTGGCAATCGCTTGTTGTCTCCTGAATGCATCCGTTGATGTTTCGTATGGCACTGCTCTCGATAATGGATCTGGTCTGACGACACCGTCGTATAGATCTGCGTCGTTGTGATTTCTGAATAAATTATGTCTGGTTACGACGTCCTCCATTCCGGCTCTGTGAAGTTCTGGCACCAGACGCAACCATACGGATAGTTGATGCGCTCTGAAATGGTTTTTCATCCGTGGTTTCATACCTGCAAAAAAAAAAATAAAGAAAATCTCTATTATAATCGAATTTACCGAACAAAATTGAATTAGACGCTCTAAAATCGGTTCGTTTGCAATTTTCTCGTTCGATGGCAGAAACCGTGTTGAGGACACGTTCTGCGACATAGCTTAGGATTAGAGCATCAAGTCTACGTGACATGTATCGTCGACCGACACTTAGCCGGTTGCTGTAATAAAATTAACGTACAACCTTCGATCCTTTTCCGGGATGTAATTAAGGTTTTTCGAGGGTTCGAATTTTCTACCGAAAATCGGCTTATGAGAACATAGCGTCGACTATCCTCTCCGATTAAATCCTACGAAATGGATCGCATGCGTGCTTTTTGCTATTCGATTGATTCATTTATATATATATATATATATATATATATATACATATAAAAAAAATGTAAATGCTAGAGATTTAATTTGCATCGATGGATGTTGAACGCGGGTGATTAGAGCAAAATAGCGGATGCATTGTTGAAATGTTTCAGCTGAAAATTTAATTTCAGATGTGCAATTTTAATGCACGTTTATGCAAACGTGTCGAATGAACGATCGGTTGGTTATTTTTACGTGATCAGATTGTTAATATTTATTTTATCAAGTTAGTTTATAAAATCGTACATAATTATATTACACGTGTAAAAAATCAATTTATTCTAAGTATTTTAATAGTTAAAAATATTTAAATTGTAGTTATATAAATAATTAACATCATCATCATATATATAAAATACTTACGCCGCCGCGCGCCGAACGACTCACGCTCTCACGCTGACGTCATCATATATACAATATATATAATATAAATATCACGCTAATATAAATGCATAATAACATGATCATTTCATTGAATTGTTAATTTATGTTACTTTTGATCATTATTATGTTACATTTATAATATTTGCAATTTAATTTTAATAAAAAGGTATAGTTTTAATGACCTAACACACACGGTCCACTTTTAGTGATATAATATTATATTATATTGTATATAAAAAATAATATTAATTAAAATTACTAATTTCAGACTAGTTAAAATATATTTTTAATAAAAAAAAATGTCACTTCTAATTAACAGCCGATTTTCAAGCGGAATTACTTTAAAAATTGTTTTTAAAATGAACATTTAACCCTGTTAAAATTAGACGAGGGAGAAATGAAACCTTATAATGCGGCTATTATCTCGTAGCAACTGCGGCTTTTGATCCAAATTGAATTAGTCTCGACTGCAATACACACACACACACACATACACACGAATATATGTATATAGATAAATTTGTGTAATATTGTGAAATATAATTTTTGAAATATTCTGATAAATGTACCCGAAAAAGGGTTTGTATGTATATTAAATTTCGATTTCGACGCACAATTCACGCGGGAGATCTGCAAAAATTTTACGTACAACGAATACATATAATATTAATATTATTATTTTTGTTTGTTTGTTTGTTTCGTTCGCGTGTTCGTTCGAATTTTCGCCGAGTAGTTTCCGTATTTTAACGTCGGTATTTTCGTCGGTGAATTTTTTGGACCTCGCAATTCGAGGGTGCGGAATGATAAATCTGAGGGTTGATGTGGGACATTATCGGTACGGAGTATCAGGCCTCGAAATTTACAACGACATAATGGCCGGGATCACGCGCGTGTTCTCTCTGCGACTTGCGCACGAGAGCTCGTGCGTTTTGTTAGCATTTAATTAAATTATTGTACGGATAAAGTACGAATGTCGGATAAGCCGACATTATCTGCGTTGGATTGCTATTTTAGATACTCCTAATTTATAATCGATAACACAGAAAAATATTTATATATATATATATATATATATATATATATATATATATATATATATATGTGCCGTAAAAAAATGCTAATACATTTAAAATGATTAAGTTTTTATAATACGAAAATTTGCTAGTTAATAAAATGATGAAATTCAACACCGAGAGCTTCACTGCAAATTAATATAATTCGATAAAATTTTATGAATTCTCAGTTTTTATTTATTTTTATCGTATAGTTATGAAAGCAACAGTTAATTTATCGATTTGTAATGAATAAGTTATAAATATAAAACGGTCTTTATCCATAGAAACAGCATAAAATAGAACTCATTTCAACATGACCAATTAAAAATGCGACATATTAAATATATAGTTGAATGATATATTTCATTTAAAGTATTTTAAATGATATGCATCATTTAAAATATTGAATTACAATATATAAGGTTAAAAATATGTAAACGTGTTAAACACGACGATTAACCCTTCAGTTACTGAACAAAATTACTTACACATTATCTGCCAGTATGGACGATTTGACCCTCATAAAAAAACATGAAATTTTCTTATTAAATTTAAATATTTATATAATTTATTATATATAACAATTAATTTGAAATTTTATATATTTTTAAGATGAAAAATATTATTACAAAAAAATATATATTTTTCATAAATTTTATCTACTATACTTATTATTCATAATCATAACAATGTATCAAAAAACATTTTCAATGACAAATATTCGAGTGTAAAGAATTTTTCCATTAATTAAGAATGAATAAAATATAGCTTCATCAAAAACAAAATGGGGGTCAAGTTAATGAGAAAGATTAATCTTTCTCGTTATAAACACTTTTGCTCGAGTTTGGTGTATTTTAATTAAAACGGTCGTTTTTTAATCTTTTTTCCTACCCCTTCCATTTTAAAAATTATATATATATATATATATATATATATATATATATATATATATATATATATATATATATTATATCAGAATAAAGCCGATGTTAAAAAGTTTAATAAAGTTCACAAAGGAAGTGCCGCTATTAAAAGCAAAGGCTGTAGATTTTAAAATATATGCACATTATTTTTAAAAGTCTATAACATTTTTTATTTCATATTCATTATATATATATATATATATATATATATATAAATATAATAAAATATTTTATTTTAAAAGTTTGTTATTTTATTACAATTAGAGGGTTAACCTTTTAATGATCGTCGTTTTAAATCGATATTACGTTGTAATGACGTATTTAAATCACGCATTTTTACTGATAAATTAAGTATAATTTCGACATTGTTTTTAGAAAGTGTTAAAAATATTTATTATAAAAAATTTATATGGTATTATTTAGTAATATAATAATTTATAAATGTTTTGTTGTATTATAAAATAGAATAATTACATAAACGTGTACAAAAATTAAATCATATTTGCTCTGTTTAACTTTTTGTTTCATTATGAAAACTTTAAATTTCAACATGTTTTCATAAATATTTAACTGTATTTATAGCAGGTTATTTTTATATGAAAAACCTATAGAAAATGAAAAGAATAACGCGAAACTGAAAATATATATAAAACAAACTCTTTATTGACAATTTTACAATATTCATTCATTTATATTGTGGTTTAAATTCTGAATATATGACAATAATATTTATGTATAACATTGTGATAAAAAAATAAGGTGAATTTGTTTATAAAATGTATATTCTTTATTTATCATTTTAAATCAATTTCATCCAATTCAGAGTAATCTATGTCCGATAAATTGCACTTTTGCCCAAGCTTTTTAGTGTTCGAAAAAATTGGAATAGTTTTTTTTGCGGTATAGTCTTCAAGAACTTTTACAATCGTGTCAAAACGACGTCCTCGCGTTGTCCTTTTTTGTTTGCTATATAGCCAGAAGTCGCTCGGAGACAAATCAGGCGAATACGGTGGTTGCGGAACAATATAAGTCGAGTTTTTGACACTAGGGAAAAAAATACAATTTACCTATTTTCTTAATGCCTAGGAGTTTTAAATTACAATTTCACCTTAATTTTTGATCACAGTAAAAATATATAATCTGTGTTAAGCGATATGTTTTATTATATGGAAGTTTCGCGTGGTAGAAATAATAAAATTTAATAATATAGTGTACTTGTGTTACTGGTTCTTAACTTGACCTCCGAGGAACAGTAATGATCTCTCAGGAGACTTGTGAAGACTCGAAGAAATATTACAGTTTTGAACATGCTCTTAATTTATTTAAAAATGAGAAGAAATTTTATATGACAAAATTTGAAAGAAAATATATATGAAAATGAAAAATGAAGCCGCGCCCAGCGAAAAGACGTTTTATCGCTCTTAAAGGCATTGTTGATAGAATATTAAATAATACATATTTTTAATTTATATATTTTATACGCATATTAAATAGTAAATATTGAATTTTCTAATTAATAATAAAAATTATAGAATATTTTTTAGAAATTAATAATCGCATTAAATGTCAAAAATAATTCTATTCTCATACAATTCAATGATTTTTCATTATATATATATATATATATATATATATATATATATATTCATCGTTTTGATTATTATCCTTCCTTCTATTTATTTTCATTAACAAAATTTCTTTATCATATATCAAATCTTCAATAACTTAATTTAGAGCAGCCTTTTGTCTTCAAGTCTAATCTACAAGATTGTAATATTACAATATAATAAGGATCATCATTATATTCTATTGATTATAGACAATGATGGTCAATTACAAGGAATTACTATTATATAAATCAGGAGTCGGCAACCTGCAGTTCTATTTATTTGAAGCTGCGGTTTTTTTAGTTTCATAAGAAAATATTATTTATTTCATAAAAAAAAAACATTTATTATGATTTCGTTCTAAAGAAAAAATATTTTTATTAGAAAAAAATATTTTATATAATATTATACTTTTCTACCATTTAAATACAATGTTTATAAATCAATATATGCTATAGCAGATATAGGCAACCTGCGGCTCTTTTAATATGAACCTGCAGCTCTTTAGTTTCATTTTTTCTTCTTGAATAACTATACAAAACTATCTCTCATATTGAATTTGTTTTCTCAATTGTTTGTTATTAAAGTACAAGTTAGTGTTATATGTAAATGTTTAATTTTTTACTTAAATAATAAGTGTTTATTTAATAATATCATACATATATATATATATATATATATATATATATATATATATTATCTAATTTATTGTACACTACTTATATATGAATAAATATATAATTTTCTTCTAAATAAATAGATTAGTATTTATCAAAAAGTTTTATTTATGAAAGTACTATTTATTGTTTACAAGTAGAATTTTTTATTGCTCAAAAGATTGCCGACTCCTGCTATAATTACGTTGATCATAATACGTTTATATTATTCACTAATATACGATAGATATAATTTAATATAGTATATATATATATTTTTAATATTAGAATTATATTATATAAATATTTACATAGTATCATCAAATGTCAATCAAATATAAAATTTTAAAAATAATTAAATTATAATAATAATAATAATAATAAAAAGGATTGATATACGACCGAAATATGTAAAATAAATATTATTTTATTTTCGTATATTTTTCAGTGTCAAATCGGGGGCAGCGAAATAAATAAATAAAAAAATTATATTATAACGGAAAAGTGCTGCGAGTTGGCATCCGACAGGCCGAACTGGTAGCAAATTACGCAATGACACATTTCATACCTGTGTCAAATTGAATTACAGTGTTTCGGGTTGTTAGCCGAAATGTAATTAAGCGTAACGATGCTTCCCCGAATACAAATAATTTCCTACTTGGTATGCAAATTACCCGTGTTTATGTTGGCGAGTCCCTCTATGATCCGCGTTCGCGTTTTTTTTTTTCGCATCCACCCTCTATATATAGTCGAAAAAAAAAACAACAACGACCCCTAACCAAGTTTTATTCTCTCACACTCTTTCGACGACGTATAAATAAAATTTTATCTGTCAGATACACGAGAATACTCAAATCCCAGTGCGCATATCAAAACCGTGTTGTGCGAATGTTTAGTACGGCCGCGTTATACGAATATTTATATGCGAGCGCGCATGTGTGTGTGTGTGTGTATCGTGGAAAATTTGCATGTTAGAGAAACGAGTCGGATAAACGTTTGGGCGGTTCTTTCGGTCCAAATATGGATATATTTATATAAGTATATATTTTCGTAACAAATTATGCAAGACTAACAACCGTCAGACGTTTTACGATGGAGAAAAATTAATTTTCACAAAAAAAAAAAAAAAAAAAAACGGGGGAAAAACGTGAATTAACACACGAGGAAATGTAACATACTATATATACTACGGTCTGTTTGAGTTAACGGCGATGAAAAATTGGGATTACAACGGGGATGAACGTTAAGAAATTATTTTTTTAGGACCAGTCAAAGCAACCGAGGGTCGTTTGTTTTTTCTTTGCCTAGTTTAGATTATGACTCGAATATAAATATTTATGTTGACATAAATACGCTATCTCTATTCTGTTTTATCACCTGTATTTAGCGGAAATGTCGTTAATACATAAGAGGATTAAACGTCGAAATATTTTAACCTTAACGCGTTAAAAATTATGTCGTATGAAATCGTGTTTTTTTTTCATTTAGATTAATAGGAATGTCTATAACGTTTGACGAGCGTCTGTTTTGTCAAAAAGTTTAATTATGTTTTTACAACTCTTGGTTTCTTCATTACAATAATGCACCATATCATATTGCATTGGTTCTTTGCGACTTTTTGTCAAAAACTCGACTCATATCGTTCCGCAACCACCATATTCGCCTGATTTGTCTCCGTGCGACTTCTGGCTATTCAGCAAACTCAAATGGCCAATGCGTGGACGCCGTTTTGACACGATTGACGAGATAAAAACCAAATTGAAGAAGGTCTTTAAGGCTAAACCGGAAAAAGACTATTCCGACTGCTTCGTGGACTATTTTTGGAAATCTATATGTATCTAAAAATATCTATAAACTTTTATTCGGCCAGGAAAGGTTTAAATAAATTTTCAAGATTTAAAAAAAAATAATAATAATGAAACAACTTTCCGAGTTATAATTAATTAACTCTGGATATTTTACATAGAGTTTATAATTATTATATACGACACATAGTCGTAAGCTTCACAGTATGTTTGGCACAAGTTGAACTATGAAGTTTAAACTAACTCGAATTACTCAGAGCTGACTTCGGACGACCGCCGTCTCGTGAAACATCTCTGACAACTTTTTGAAAGTGTGTATGTCTTCGATAATCAAGTAGAAATTGAAAATGCTTTCAAAGGAATTATTTCACTTCAGAACTTTGAAACGTATGCGCAAATAAATCGGCGACATTACTATAAACGTCTACTAGAATCCATATTTGCACTGAACAGAATCGTTTCATCGATTAATTACATACAATTTAAGATTTAAATTAAATGGTTACATATTATTATTATATATTTATTTTAATACAAATTGAAATATTGTGTAAACAGTATTATAGACTATCGTTTTATCAACCACAACTAATTAAGTAAACATGTACGTTATCGACAATATATCGCATTTAGTTTATGTAATGTTATTTTAAGTAAAACAATGTCTTTCAATATATAGATTATATTAAATCAGTGTATCTATATTATATATACAGTAAAATCTGTTTTTGTGCGGTCTTTTTTTGTGCGATTTTTTTTCTGCGGTCGCTAGCTATCGCACAAAACCAAATTTGGCTGTATATATATGTATATATATATATATATATATATATTTATTTATTTTTTTAATAAAGATATTAAAATTGATAAGAATGAATATAATGAAATTTTCGGTCGTAAATTACGTCTTCAAAATTGTCGCGATTTTCAGGAACAAGTTGCGCGGATGCCGTTAAAGACCAGGAAAATTCCCGGGAAACCTGGAGGCGTGCGAAAATTAGTCATTTTAACTACATAACCGTAATCGCGCGTAAATTATTTCCTTCCCGTTAATCTGCTCAAATATTAAAGCTCGCCATTAAGATATTAACTCTCAATTCGTTTCAATTACGCGGCAATTCGGAAACTTTCGAAACGGGAAAACTCGGCCGAGTTCTACAACCGTGAGTTCAAAAATTTTTCAAACGCGAGTTCAAAAATTTTTGAAAAAAATTTTTGAACTCGCGTGTTTCCACATTTAAACTCGACGTTATTATTATTATTACACTTTTTTTTTAATATTTAGGCTTCGCGGGATAAAAAATGGCCGCAAAAAAAAAATAAATAAAATAAGAACGAAGGGCGGAAATGTACGTTTTTGCGACTACAATGCGGAAATGACGTTATTGCGCGGAACAAAGACCATAAAGTAATCTCGCGCGAATGTACTCAAATTTGTGGGATTATTTTTTCATTTTTTTTCTTCTATATTCTATAGAAAAAAAAAAGAATTACATTATATATATACATAAAAAATAAAATTTTAATATAATTATGAATGGATATGAATAAAACTCGTACGCATAAATCATACAAATACGTAAATATATTTAAATGAATCTGTTTCAAAATACCGGAGATTTAGAATATTGTTCGGCATTAATGATAATAACATTTAAACTTTAATAATAACAAAGTTCTTAAACTGGAGTTTGTGGACCCCAAAAGGCTCAGTGACTCTCTGGGGATCCGCGAAAGCTGCTAGTAATGTTAGAACGTTCAGCGTCTCTTCAATTTGTTTTAAAGTGACTTAAATTTATATTACGAAACATTTGAATATATTACTAAATAATTTTAATATCATAAAAGTTTATGAATAGTATAAAAGCTAACGTATAACATTCAACTTTTATTGTAAATTTTATATATATAGTTAAAATCTAGTTATGACTATTAAAGACTGTTGCGTGATTATTTAGAATATATAATTTAAAATATATATTATAAATGGCTGATTTATTTTATATCTGCCTTTATGATAATATCGATTAAAATAACGAACCCCTATATTTGTATTGATAACAGAACAATCATTAGACTATAGCAGCTTTATCGAAAGCACTGTTTATATTCATACATTTTCCTATATTCATCTATATAACATATATATATATATATATATATATATATATATATATATATATATTTATTTATATACAGTTCCTTTTCATTCACACCGTTCACATAGAATCATCCCTTTTCCCTTTTCGTCGAAATGATACGAAGATTGTTTCGAGAATCCTGAAAAATACAAAGCAATTTGGAGTCGAAATAACACGGCTAGATAAATTGAGAGACATTTTTGGCCGATTTTTTTTTATTTTCCATCTTATCCGACCGTTTTTTTTTCCGCCGCTGTTTTTCCACACCGACTTTTCTCTTTTTTTTTTTCTTTCTGTCACAGTCCGAACAGCAGTACGCGAAAATGTCAGTGAAATATGGGGCTCGGAAAATTCGCAGCAGACTTTTTCCTCTACAGAATATACGGAGACTATGAAAAAGAATTACCATATTCAGTACACACTCTTGTCGTATACTAATGGAGCATGAAAATTAATCAAATAAACGAAATTTATATGCATCTACTTTGTGATTCTTATACTTATATATATATATATATATATATATATATATATATATATATACATGTAGAAGTTGTAAGAACAGAGAAAAAAATCGGTCATCTTAAATATAAACATGAAATTTTCCATATATTGTTGTGTTTTTGTTCGACAAACTAAGGCGACTCCTTTAATATTTATCGTTTTATATTTGAATATAATAAAATTATGTAAATACTCGATGACAGAAAATATTTTATGTGGGTCATCATACGAATGAAAAAAATATATATATAACGATAAAAATTAATCGTTCAATCCTTACAGTGATGTTATAAAAATATATAAGCACCCGAAAAAAAATTTTTTTTATTATGAAAATTTCGATAAATATTTAACAATTTCTAGGATATTCACTCTTGTCAGTGTTATTTTTCATCTCATTCATCACGAATATAATACATTTTATATGTCAGTTATGTCTATATAACCGTAATAATAATAAAACGTATAATTTTTCACATACCAACCCTTATTTTTGTCCGAAAAAAAATGAAAAAAAAATATCGCGAATTTATGAAATTATCGTATCCCTAATTAAGGTACCGTTTCATTATATATCAGTCGTGTATTCGTGCATATATATATATATACATATATATATTAATGAAAATAAAGAATTATATTAAACGTTGTACCAGAAATTACATATAAAATACTTTATAAAGGCTGGTGTTTAGAGAAAATATGAATTTTATAATATGAGGGTTGTAAACGTGACCCAATTTTCGTAAAAGTTATTAACTCAAAATATTACATATATAATGTAAATCTTGATTATGAGTAAAAAAATCAATATATTTATTTCACTAGTATTAATTAATTCTGAAAGAAAATTAATAAAAAAAATATTTTTTTTTATATATTTAATTATTAAAATGAATTTAAATTAAAGTATATAATCGATTATGAATATTAGATTAATTTTATAATTTTGATATTAATTTAAGAAAGATTATCATATTAATTTAAATGTACTAAAAATTAAAGAGTATATATAATATTTTTTGTAATAATATTTGAAGATTAAGTATATAATAAATTTATACATTTTTTTCAATAGATCGAGTCAATAGTTCTTCACAAACATTTACTTTTTAAATTATTTAACACAATGTCGTATTTTTGTTATACTCCTATAATCAAAAATTAAGGTGAAATTATCATTTAAAACAACCGGGCATTAGAAAGGTAGGTAAATTGTATTTTTTTTTCCTAGATTGGTAGAACTATCTATAACATTTGCCAAGCGTCTGTTTGTCAAAAGATTTAATTATCTCTGAGTTATACGTGTTTTTACAACTCTTGGTTCCTTCATCACGATAATGCACCATGTCATACTACATTTTTGCCAAAAAAACTCGACTCATATCGTTTCACAACCACCGTATTCTCCTGGTTTGGCTCCGTGCGACTTCTGACTATTCATCAAACTCAAATGGCCAATGTATGGACGCCGTTTTGACACGATTGAGGTGATAAAAATTGAATTGAAGAAGATCTTGAAGACTATACCGGATTTACAATATTCCGACTGTTTTGACAACTGGAAAAAGCGTTGGCAAAAGTGCGTTTTATCGGACGAGGATTATTTTGAAGGATTTTAGAAGAATATATAAAGAATTTACATTTTATAATTCACCTTACTTTTTGATTTCAAACAGTTATATATATAATATTCAATGAAAATAATTCGAGACAGCAAAAAAATGTTTTTGGCAGCCTCGATGCTATTCATTATAATAGATGAAGATGTACGCTTTTAAATCGATATTTTTCAATTACTTTATATGTATATATATTTATATATTTTATACTATATTTCGAATATAAACACGTGAATATACTCACCAATTTCCAAATATTTCTGATGTACAGAGTCGTATTCGTCCCATGTAATACTTCTGAAACGGTTCTTTTCCCTAGTCGCGGCCAAGATCGTCTCTTGTCTGAAGTGGTCGTTCGGGTTTCTGCAAAAGATAAATGTTTGTATTTATTTTTTTTTCATTCATTTCACATGTCAAAGGTCTCCTTTTTTATATACGTATAATATATATATATATATATATACATGAAACGTTTCCTTTTCTACTTGGCCCTTTTTTCGCATTTAACTCCGACACTCGTGAGTGTGTCCCGGGAATAGGCGAATACCTTATTTTTCACAAAAAACGCAACCTCAAATACACCAATAAGTCATGTGTAAATTATTAATATTTAGATAATTTTGTACGATCAATAATATTCACATTTTATAAATAATATATAATATTTATCTCATCTACATATGTATAATATTATTTCAAATTTACGCATTCTAATCGAAGCGAAATATATAAATGATTTTGTATATCAATTATAATAAGAATTGTATCGAAAATATTGTTTTTTAAAATAATTTTAAATATTTATATATATACATTTTAAATATGAAATAGTACTGTAAAAAAAATAATATAAATACAAAATAAAATTATTGAAATCGTCTCGCAAAAATATTTTTTTATTCTATCATAGGGCTCAAAACTAAACGAAGTTTCATGAATATTTTTCAAATTGAATATTTTTTCATAAATTCAAAAAGAGTCTCAAATGGAATGAAATATAAAATAAAACACGTATTTTTCCATTAAATTTGTTACGTTCGAAATAAAAATGACATTCTTCAATAGTCCAATAATGGGCGATATTTTTACGCGTAAATGTTTCAAATAAATAAATAAAATTCACATCGCAGAATATCGCGTTTATTTATTTATTTATTATTATTATTATTATTATTATTTATACTGCGTAATGTTCGAGATATTTCTGTGTGTTTATGACGATCCATTTGCGAATTGCTTCAATATAAAAATTTATATTATACAAGACATAATATTTTACGTGCGCTCATATAGTGAAATCTTTCGATTTACGTTTTCGATGAGAGAATGAGAATAGAATAAAAAAAAAATTTGGTCGTCGAAGGTTATATATTTTATTGCGAATATTTGTAAAATTGTTTAGATTGCGTCTTCATAAAATAATATTACGTACGGATGGACAAATTGAATTTTTGTACGATATATAATAAATTTATTTTATTATTTCGGCGAATTATTATAATAGTAGCCAATATTGATTCGAGAAAATAACGATACTAAATTTAATTTGACTTAAGAAAGACTGAATGATCTTTGATACAAAATTTAGTTTGACTTATACGGGTAAAATGTCAAAATATTCGATTAATTTGCACAGATGCTATATCGAATTATACATCATCAGATGTGTATTAATAAGGCAAATTATTTTCTGAAAATTATTCAAAAAACGTATGAAAATGTTTAAAAGTGTGCCTTATATGAGTAACATTCAAATTATACGGCTAATTCTTATATATATTATACCGTGTTATACATCGTCGGATGCGTCTTAACAACACAAATAATTTACTGTAAATGATTTTAAATTAAAAACGCAGTATTTTTATCAAAATTATGAACGATAAGCTAAATGAGAATGTATAAAAATAAAGGGTGCCTTATAAGAGTAATCTTTCAAAATATCTAGATAAGAACAATCGTATTCTGAAATCAAAGTTATGATGATTAAAAGAAATTCTCATATATATTATGATTTAAATTGAAAAAATTGAGTATGAATTTGGCTATAAAAATATTCTGAATTGATTTTATTAATAAAGATTGAAGCTTTCAATATTTTTATTGTAAAATCATAGATTTTTATGAGGCATTAATATTTTTTTGTTAATTTTCGAATAAATTTAAATAAAATACAGATTTTTTCTTTAGATAGTATCAACGACACTGGATACCAATGAAAATTCGATTCTATTAAGTTTATTTTTAAGCGAATTTTCCGCGAAAATCTTATTCGAAAACGGAAAAGTAATAATAATGAAGAGTGCGCGGTTATCGTTCGCATGTTTGCCAAAAGTCACATATAAACTCTGCCAAAAATATTTCGTATACTTTTCGCGGAAAAAAGCTCTGATAAATTTAATTTATACGAGGCGTTCTTACAAAATTTTTATGATGGCTCTCGGCGAACATTAAACATATTAAAAAGCGCAAATAAAATCGATAAATGCGCGATGTTTCGATATAAAACGATTACGTCGTTAATACGCCGCTTAATGATTGAAAATAAGAAATTATGAAAATTAATAATCTCATTTACTGAAAGCTTTGCGAGCGTCGTTTCAGCTACTAAAAGATAAAACGACGTAATAAAATTCGCTTTTATATTATATATATATATATATATATATATATATATATATATATATATATATATCATATAACGAATGATGTCACATCGAATTGCCAAATTAAATAAACGTATATTGCTTCAAAGGATAATTCCTCATTTGTATTTTATTCTGAAAATAAATAATATACATTCTATCGTTTTATATGTGACATATAAACATATATTATATTACACTATTAAATTTATTTGTAAGAGATTTAACCTTTTGTACTCGAGACGTTTCACGGTGTTTTACAAATCAATTTAACATTCTATATATCTGTTTAGTGGTTTTACATAGAATATAAGAATTTATTAATAAAAAAAAGAACAGTTTTAATTTCATTTTAAAAATAGTATATTGAGATATAATGATATATAATCGTTTTATCGTTACATATTAATATTAGATTGGTAGATGTGAAACGGACGTTTAGCAAGAAAAAAAGTCAGAAAGCATTACTTTTATGCTATAATATTTATTATTTTTAATTAAAATAATTTTCATCGACATTTATGACTTTTTGTCAATGATTTAGTAAGTTATAAATACTTTTTTTTTAATTTTTGGCTTAAGAATTGATCTCTTTTTTATGCAGACTAATTTGAAAACGATCGTTTCATATCTACCAAACTAATAGGTATTAAAAATTTAATTTTAGTTATTTTTCTGTCAAGATTTCCATTTTTAAATCAAAAAAAGTTTTAAAATCTCAATGCCTAAAATAGAGACTGGTTTTAAAAATTTATAATATTATATAAAAAACGTGTGAAAATTGGTTATAAAAAAAAATAAAATAAATATATATTGCGTATCGCATTTATTTTTATCGATAGAAATCGTTCGATTTAGATACGATTGCTTAAAGTTTTATAACTGTGAAAGAAGACCAATTTGAAGCACTTTTATCCGTCGAATTTTGAGCGTTTTGCGCCACGATTTCGATGCAAATAGTATCATAGTAGTATATGTAGGGTGGAAGGTGGGGGGGGGAGGTGGTAGAAAAAAAAGTCGAAATAATAAAATAAATAAAATGAATAGGAGAGAAACGAACGAAAAAAAAAAAAAAAAAAAGACTCCGGGTTCAATTCCTGAGGTATTCCGTGAATGGGCCAACCAAATGAAGCATCATCAGAGCAATAGGGTGAACGAAGGCGAAATAGGGTGAAAGGAAAATCGGGAAATTGGGCGTGTAATAAAGTCACATATCCAAAGTTGGGCCACGATAGAATCTCGTTCCAATCGCGTATATACGGCCATTATTGATCGACAATGAATGGCTTTTGCCAATAACAATGGTAGAAAAGAAAAACTACCATAGCAATCTCTGATTTTCTTTTTTTTTTTTCTCCACCACATATAGATAGTGTTCCCCGCCCCGCTTCACCTCGCCTATACTCGATGGGGGTTCATCATACGTTGTTCGGTTGTATTAAAAAAAAAAAATACGAAAATAAACTCTTCATAATAAATAACATTTATGTTCTTTATATTATATCTGCATAAAGACATTTTGCAATGTTCGCAAATAAAATATACGAATGTTACGTTTAATCTTTATGGTATTGAAAATGTGTCTGTTTGACGTAATTTATAAAGATTTTTTGTAATAAATTGTTAATTGTTACAATTTTTATATAGACATAATAAAATGTATAGTTGATTTTTTTTCTTATAGACACAATGTAACAATTATATAGTAAAAGTTTCAATTTAAAATATATGAAGAAAAAGTAATACGTCATATAAATATGAAAACTATATTTATTAATTTTATAAGTCAAAAATTTATTTAAAAAAATAATTGAAATATTATCTAAATGTAGAATTCGTGAATTATTGCAATAAAAATTCGATTATTTTATGCAATACAAAATGATCAAATAATATTTTCATTAATTTAGCTTATCAGAAATAATTTTAAATGTATTACATTTTTTCCATTAAAAATAATAGTCAACATTTCCTTGATATCAAACTAATTTTAAACATATATTAATAATTATACGATATGAATTTAATATTATAAAATTTTATTAAAATAATAATTTTAAACGTTTCTAAACTTTATTTATATATAATATTACATATATATATAACATGGCACTCGTATCGACGAGCTAAATTTCCTATTAATTTCATAGCTATCAATAAAATTCCATAGACAACAACTTTATAGGTTCAGAGATTGTCCCTCAAAAAAAAAAAATATATTTTTTTTTTCATACACTTCTTTTACGTTTCAGACGGCAAAAACACGTCAAATTAATTGACGAACGACGTCGAAGAACTCGTAAAGTGCTTCGAAAGTGCTCGAATGCTCTCTCTCTATCGTCATTTTTTCTCTTCAATATGACGCACGTTCGAGAGTGAAAAAAAGGACATTTTTATATATATCTAAAGTTGGATATATTTTTTCATTTTTATTTATTTTTTTCACTTATATATTATATGTGTATATATCGTTTCTAGCGCAGTGTATTTATATGAAGATTTAGAATGAGCACTCTTTCCGCCATAAGTGCTCCACGGTCCACAAACAAGTCCTATATTGTACGATTGCCCTGAATGGAGATTAAATGCGGTCTTTTGTAATCTAAATGGAGCAAAGAAACTTCAGGTCTTCTCGATTTCGGACCCTTTTCGACGATTCCGGTGAATAAACCGGTAAATACTTCTCAGACGTTGGATTGTCTCATTACACTACCATATATATATATATTTATTTTTTTTTCTATTTTCTAAAATTTCATATACAAAGATTTTCGTTATCAATTTCGTATTAATTTTTAATTTTATAACGGGTAAGAAGTTGAAGTTTATTTTTGCTTTGCATTTTAATTAAGTCATCGAGTTTTACACTTGGCTAAGCGAAAACAAACTCACTATATTGCACTAACAAAGCAATATTTTTCAATTAACTTTCAGCATTTCTCGAAAATAATTCGTTAAAAACATTTTTACATATATATATATATATATATATATATATATATATATATATATATATATAATCATCGAAAATTTTTTTCTAATATAATTAATTAAAATTACTCACCCGGATCTAGCGAAATTCGCCATGTATAATATGAAAGCTTCCGAGAGTGCCACTTCAGATTTTGTATAATTTTTTGGAAAATGATTGAATCCCTCGACCAGCGGTGCTCCAAATAAATACGGTAGCTCTTCACCGTGAACGGTGCCCATTCTCTGTAATAATAAAAAAATGTTTTAAAAACTATTCTCGAATAAAAAATGACTGAAAACTTATATATTAAACTTTGACTTAAATCATATTTGATGTGACATTTTGGCTCAAGATAATAAAACGACATATTATATATTATATAAGGCTTTTTCTTTGGCACGTTTTTTTTTTTTATTCGGTGCAGGTTAAAAAATTTAACTACTGTAAAAACTTTCTTATGACGACCGGAGTTTTCCGTTACTGGAAAATTCGAGGTGAAAATAAAGAAAAAAAAAATTTTTTTTTGATTGCCTCCGCTCGCACACTTTTATCGTTCTTTCTGCACCATTATAATTTTTATCAACCGTTATTGTTGAACTTTTAACTCGGTAATATCGTTGAAATTCGTACACAAATTACGAATAATGCGTATTATTTTTTTCTTTATCCTTTTTTTCTCTATCTCTTATTATTATTTTTATTTTATTTTATTTTCAGTCCGAAAATGACTAGTTATATAATATACTGAGATTTTATGATTTTTATATTTTCGAGCTTGAAAAATAAACCGCAATCTTAATTAAAGATATTCATCGTCGTATAATTATTATAATAATGTTGTCATTTCATAAGCTAAATAATATAATTAAAAAAAAATATTATAAATAATATTTTATAAAATTTAATATAAATATAATATATATTTTTAATTTTACATTAAACCTTCGAATAAAAATTTTGACTAATATTTAAAAATGCAATATTAATTATTTTTAATATTAAATAGGTGATTTTTAACCATTTGATTCTTGCATAAAGGCATAAAATATGAATTAATAATAATGATATAATTTAATGGAAAAAAACATATTAAGATACTACTGTGATCAAAAAGTAAGGTATAATTGTTATTTAAAACAACCGGGCATTATGAAGGCAGGTAAATTGTATTTTTTTTCCTGGATTGGTAGAATTGTCTATAACATTTGCCAAACATCTGTTTGTCAAAAGGTTTAATTATCCCCGAGTTACAAGTGTGTTTATTACTCTTGATTCCTTCATTACGATAATGCACCATGATGTCATACTGTATTGGTTCTTCGCGACTTTTGTGCCAAAAACTCGATTTATATCGTTCCGCAATCACCGTATTCGCCCGATTTGGCTCCGTGCGATTTCTTTAAAAATATTTTTATTTCTTAATAATAAGAAATATAAATTTATTTCAAAAAAACTGATTTATATATATATATATATATATATATATATATATAAAATTTAATATATAAAAACGCTATTTTTTTTTCATTAAAAACGATAATGATATTGTAAAATTTTAAATTAAATAAATACTTTACGACATCTTGATTGCGTACAGGGATGAAACTTTTGTGCTTACGAGTACGTTTTAAATTTTCCCCGGGGAAAAGCGACTCGGTTTATACCTTGAACCATTTTGGGATTCGTGATGTAATTTATAGCGGGAACACTCTGTCCCAAAAAGTACTAACCCGTAATTAAATAAATTACCATAAAAATACGAGTATGCGTAAAAAGTTCTATATATATATTTTTTTTTTCTGAATATATTATATATAGATATGTTATATAGTAATAATATATAACCTTTGGCAATTTGTAAATAAGTATAAAAACGTTACTAGGTTTATGTTGATGTAAAAATGGAATGATATTTTTAGATTTTTTACAGAATATTGAATTACACATAATGTTTGACTATTTATAAATATTAAAATATTAAATTGTTAATGTAATTATTAGGACAACTTTCTGAATATATTTTTTATACTCAATCTTCAAATATTTTTTATGAAAGACTCGACATTTATCATATTTTATTTTATAATAAAATATAAATGTTCTTTAACCCTTCTACATCTACTATAAATTTCAAAAGTTTTCTTAATGGATTATATTTCTAAAAAAATTAACATATTATTCATAATATTTTCGAGAATTTTCATTATTATTGATAAAATATCTTAACTATTTAAATATCATATATATAATTAAAATTATATGTAATACTAAAATAATTTTTTTTTTAAGTAAAAAATAATAAAATTTATAAAGCATGATATTTTTCTATTTTATATATGTATGAAGATATATATTCTAGAATACTTTATATGTACATATATTAATTTTATTGGCAAGAAAAACAATGCATTTTCGATTTATACATACATACATATATATATATATATATATATATATATATATATATATATATATTAATAATAAAACGAATATGGAAAATTCTCGGTCGCTGATGGGTTTCATGTGTCGCATTTATGTTCACAAAACTAAGGGCGGCTAAAATAAAACGGGAATATTTTCCTACGACGGAAAACGAGAGATCAACTTATACCGACGACATGTGGAATGGAGTTACGACTACGGAAGAAACAGAAGCAGCATCACAAGCATCTGTATAGTAGACATCGTATCTCATTCTGGAAGAATGTTGGATTTGTTCCAAATGTAAATGTACCCTTTGGAATCCGTATCATTTCAACCGTCTTAACCCTGAATTGTGGGGTGTGAGTTACCCCATTTCGTCTGTTAGTGCCCGGTGTTTGCGCTTAATGGCTTTATTTTCGCTAATAGTCTTGTCTTTAGGGTTATGAGCGTGCGAATTTTTCATACGTATATAAAATGCAGATGTGCTCAACATGAATGATTATTGGGATCATATGTATTCTTAAATCATAAAATTATATAATAATTCATCATGCTTTATATGTAGCTATATAAATTTTATAATGAAAATAATATATAGTAACACTATGACCAAAAGTAAGGTGAAATATAAAATGTAAATTCTTTATTTATCCTTCCAAATCAATTTCATCTCCTTCAAAGTAATCGCCGTCCATGAAACGCATTTAGACGGAAGTCTTTTTTTCGGTATAGCCTTCAAGAACTTCTTCGATTCAGAGTCAAAACGGCTTTTTGAGTTTGCTGTATAGCCAAAAGTCACATGGAGCCAAATCAGGTGAATACGGTGGTTGCGAAACGATACAAGTCGAGTTTTTGGCAAAAAGTCGTGAAAAATCAATGTAGTATGACATGGTGCATTATCGTGATGAAGGAACTATGAGTTGTTAAATCACTTGCAACTCGGAGATAATTAAACCTTTTGACAAACAGGCGCTTGGAAAATGTTATAGACAGTTCTATCAACCTAGGAAATTAATTTACAATTTACCTACCTTCCGGGAGTTTTAAATGATAATTTTACTTTACTTTTTGATCACAGTTGTATATCATATTTTAATATATGGTATATACCATATATATATATATATATATATATATATATATATATATATATATATATATATATATATAATATATATATATATATATATATATATATATATATATAAGCTGAATAAAGATATAACAAAATAAAATATTCTATATATATTTCTAACAAATATATAAAATGTATTTGAATAACAAATTTATAGAAACGAAAAAATATGATAAAATTCACGTTTTTTTAAAAAAAAAATAATAGCGAGTAGAATAGAGAAAAATATATTTTTTTCAATAATAGATTTAATATTTTTTATTGGAATAAAAATTACACAATGGTCTCGAGATTAAATAGCAAGAAAAAAAATATGATAGATAACAGATGGCGACCGATTAAAATAATTTCAAAAAATCAATAGATTTAGATTGCGAAAAGGATATTGTGGAAAAAAAAATAATTTGAATATTATTTTTCTTTCATCTATATATTTTTATATATTTTCATATAAAAAAATCATATGAGAAAGAAAATCCGTATTCACCCTCGGGAAAATGGGAACGAAGGATTTCGCGCTCGCGATAAGCTCGCATTCGCAGATGATTGATTGGAGTCTCACTATTCTCTCGCGTTTAACTGATAAAAATGCGATACGTTTTTCCGATGTGAACGTTAGTAATTTTCCCCGAGAAGAATTTTCCGTATTATTTTACCGCAAGTCGGAAGTAAGAGGAGAAGGGGGGGGGTGAGCGGCGGAGAGAAAGAGTCGTCCGCTTTTCCCGCGCCTTTTCTTTTTTTTGCTACTCTCATCCATTCGCGCATTTTCTTTTCGTTTTCATTTTAGTGGTCGGTCCACCAGAAAAAAAACGAAAGTTTTTCCGATGGAAAAAAATACATATAATGCGCGCGGAAATGTCTAAACGGAGGGTTGAGGTTAGGGGGGAGGAAATGGAAAAGTGAGTCAAATATTCGGAAAGTCTCATTTGATATATATATATATATATATATATATATATTACTTTTTAATATTATTTTTTTTTGAGGGCGAAATCAATCAATCTATCAATCAACGTCAAAGTAATAAAAAAATTGAAAATATGAAGTCGTAATTTTTTTAAGATACATTTTTAACTTACTTAAAAGTTGGTCTGTTGTACGTTTTAATATATGTATAAAAAATATATATATTATTTCTTCATAAGAAATACAAATATATATCAACATTAATATATATGTATATAAAATTTGTTTAATTATATAATAATTTTGATACAATATATGAAAATAATTCAAATATTTTGAATAATATTCAAAATATTTGAATATTATTCAAAATAATAATAAATATTCAAAATATCTGAAAATAATTCAAATATTTTGAATAATTATGCATAATAGAAACAAAAAATATATAACACATTGATAATGATTAATATTAAGAAAAAAAAATTTCGATCATTAATTCGACAATCGTATGCATTATATTTTATTAAAATCGTCATAAATAATGCGTGTTAATTATTCAATTTTTTCATTATAATTTTTTTATGAATATATTTGTAAACGAGAAATATTATTTATTTTTATTCTTTTGAAGATTTTAAGAGCTTTTTATTCGAAACGTGGCAAATACATGTTTGATTAAGCTTCAATTTCTTTTCAATCGCACAACCGAAATAAACCGTTGTATTATATATAAGTCGTTCGTTTCGCGTATAAATCGCACGGCAGTTTATCGCCGAGATCCGCCCTCTAAAAACGTCAAAACATCCCCAAAATCTTAAGGGATGAACGATAAATATATATGTACATATAAAAATATATATATATATATATATATATATATATATATATATATATATATATATATATATATATATATATATATTGGTCTCGAATTGTCAGACAATAGCAATTTGTCTTGAACAATCGCACCGCTAAAGCCTTCTCGAGCACGACGTCTATCTAACATCGATATATTTTGCGTGTACGTCTAGAATATTCCACGTGTTTCTTTCATTTCGCCATTGGATAAATTAGAATGGATGACGTAGATTGTGAGCGGGCACGAACGTTTGAGTGTGCGCGGCTTTCAAATGTCGACCTTTTACGCGACCATTGCGCTATTTTCTATATAGTGTGGTGCGAGATTTACGTTTCGAAAAGCGGACAGTAAAAATTCTTTTTATTCGACCGCGTTACGTAATGTTTGAGAAACTCAATCGTCTAATCGGAATTTCCCAAATGTATCGTAGTTTTCTCCGGAATCATTCTTTTTTTACCTATTCCGTTTTAATAATTTTTTTTCCTAGAAAATTGAGTATATATATATATATATATATATATATATATATATATATATATATATATATATATATATATATATATATATATATATATATATATATTTAAATTAATACTTTTCATTCAATTTATTTAAAAAATAATAACAATCTACTATCTGATAAAAATAACTTAAACTATCAAAGTTTCGCGGAAAATATTAGATAATTTCCCGCGAGACACTACCGACGATACGATATTGAATAATTTTCGTAATTCATCATCTAAAACTATAAATAAATCAATATAAATTATAAGAACATATTTCGTTGCTTTCAAACGATCTATTAAACCTTCTATTTATAATATAATGAAAAGATCGAGACGAATTTTCCATGAAAACGACGGAAAAACCGCAAACGTCTTCTCTCATAAATACGACAACAATAACGCGTTATCAATATAACCATTTCAATGCGGAGACACACATTTTTCGATACTCTATTTCGCATATTATGACCTCAAATATATATATATTTATACGTATAAATATATTTTTTTTTATGTGCCGAAATGGACCACAGTGGTTATTCTTATTTTTCCTCATGAATATATGCATCTATTTCGTATTCTTTTCGTTTTTCTCGTGTATTGTTTTTTATATGATATAAAAAAATATATATTATATATACATACGTATATTTTATTTTTTCTTGTCGTATTTTCAATCGGAAAATATATATATTTTTTTTCTATGACTCGTGTGTCGTCGTATAGATATTCAACGGTTCACAATGAATTTCAAATCGATATGTTTAAATAGGAAAATTTTACTACGTATACGAGTGCATTTATAGATATTTGACTAGCTTTGAGATGTTTTAAATGTTTACATTGTAGACAAATGCATGCATAAAGAATGATTCCGTTGTTGAAAAGAATTTTTACGAATGAATGTTTGTAATAGATTTTGAAATAAAAGGATATTATCAATACTAATAATAGAAACGAGTAGACAAAAATTGTCAAACATTACTACTTATATACTTTCAAATGTATAATAATTCAATTATCATTATTTATGATTTTTATAGGTATACTACTGTGATCAAATAATAAGGTGAAATTGTAAATGAAGGAAGGTAAATTGTACTTTTTTCCTAGATTACTAGAATTGTCTATAATATTTTACAAGTGTCCGTTTGTCAAAAGGTTTAATTATATATATCTAAACGATTTAATTATAGTTAAACGTGTTTTTCCATCCTTTACGGTTCCTTCATCATAATAGTGCATCATGTCAAACTGTATTGGTTCTTCGCGACTTTTTTGCCAAAAACTCGACTCATATTGTTTTGCGACCACCGTATTTGCCGTATTTGACTCCGAGCGACTTCTGGCTATTCAACAAACTCAAAAGTTTAATGCATATATACCGTTTTAACACGATTTAGGAGATAAAAACCGAATCGAAGAAGGTATGGAAGGCTATACCGGAAAAATAATATTTCGACTGTTTTGAGGACTGGAAAGAGCCTTTGGTAAAAGTGCATTTTATCGATCGGGTATTAATTTGAAGGGAATGAAATTGATTTGGAAGTATAAGTAAAGAATTTAAATTTTATAAACACATTAATCTTACTTTTTTATCACGGTGTTATATAAATTTTATTCAACATGAAATTCAATCACATTATACGTAAACTTTGATATATTTTCCGTATTCTTTTTCAACGATCGATACTCATCTGGCTTCTTACGCCGTTAGGGATGCGCCATGTAAATTAATTACTATAATATAATAATGATAAACTACTTTGTCTCGCAAGAAACTTAATATACAATTATGTAAATAAACCCCTTAGCCATCTTCGATGTTCACGCGTCCTCGTATATATTATATATATAAACTTGGAAAAACTTTGTCCAAAGTCTAACCGCATCGTATATATGAATAAGTATGTTATTTAGTTTCTATACGAACAAAATATTATATATATATTTTTTTCTTATAGTATATTACATATTTCGCTCATTTTTCCTTTCTCAATGAAAAAAAGCTATTAAGTCGAATCGTTTGAAACGACTTAAAGTGGACTTAAGTATAATACTGAACCGTGACAAAGTCGGAATTCTCATTAAAAATAATTGCAGCAACAAAGTCAGGTGTTATAATATTCGCTGCGTTGTCTGCATTTAGTATAATATATTATATTTATATGAACGTGTATGGGTTTATTTTAATATAGCATTTTCTTTTTTTTTTTTAATTTATTTTGCGTCTGGCTTTTGTTTAACGTATATTTTTTTTAAAAAGAGAAAAGAAAGAGTTTTGGAAGGATGCACGATCCGGAAAATTGCACGTTTTTCACACAAAACGTAGAATCACGGCTAACGCGCATTATTTAAACGCGTCGGAAAAACTGCCAAGAAAATCGTAATGGTATATTTTCAATGAAATTACAGCGCATTAACGGTTCATATTACATATTTTTTATTATTATAATAATTAAATCAAATATTATAATATTTAAAAAAAAATTCAAAAATTTCAAACCGTATTTCAATTTCATTCTATCGATAAAACGTATTAAATTTCTCTCTCTCTCTCTCTCTCTTGCGAAAATAAATAAATTCGATTACATCGACGCCGTAATAATAATTCCTTTCTCTCTCTCTCTCTCTCTCTTTCACTCTCTCTGTCGTCCGGAATTAATCGAAATTTAATTTCATACGATGCGAATTTTTCGCAGGCTACACACTTTTTTTTCCCACCTTTTCCGCGTTTTTTTTTTAATTTGGAAAATTTTACGCGACATCGTGTCGAAGTCGAGAATGGGAAATCAAAAAAAAAATCTAACATTGCGGCGTAGACGATGCAATTTTTCTTTGGCGACAGCTCGTTTTCCGAGCAATTTGTTCGACGTCGCGTTATTAGACGGATTTGAATTTTCCAAATATCGATCAATCACGGCTTCCGTGCAAAGACACTTATTCTCGCATTTTCCAAATCGATTCAATTTAACCGACACATACCTCTTCGTAACATGTACTATATATATATATATATATATATATATATATATATATATATATATGTATAGTGTATGTATATATATATATATATTTATATACAATCTAAAACGTATATTCTCTAATGAGATCTTTCGTTTGGCGATATCGAAGGCTTAGTATGACGATAAAGCTTTTCCCCGCATAGGAAGCGTCGTCTATGACAAACGACGTTATTAAATACTGGGAGGGAACGATCCTCAGACGTCGATCAAACGATGGAAAATCGGGCGAAAACGTCGTCGTCACGGAAAAACTTAGATTACGGCTGTAGTCGTCGGAAAATCGCGAAATAATACCGGCTTTTTGACGCGCTGATCAGACGTCTTCGAAGTACGGTAACGTCGCATGGAAATTTATCAATTTAATTTCTACTATAAATTATAAATTCATCATGAATATGACGTATTTAATAATCAATAATATTTTTATTATTAATAATTTTATTTTCATATATAAGAATTTCCATTAAAGTGTCTTTTTACAATTGCTATATTTTATAACGATAATAATAGAGTTTTACGTATGAATTGTGTGTTATGTAATATAAAAAGATTTATTTTCATCCAATTTAGTTAAATGATATCATATATCGTTTTGTGTGACGTGCTGAAGTAAAATCAGTAACTTTAGATTCGATTCACTTCACGTTCACCACCTTATCGACAACCCTCATATATATCGAATATATTTTTACTCGTTTTTTTTTCTTATTCAGCATCACTAAAAATACACAAAAACATTGTTTATTTCTGAAAAAGATCAAAAGAAAATAAAAACGTGATATAAATGTTCGAACGTTGCCATAAATATTCGATACGAAATAATCAATAGTCGATTTATATATATATATATATATATATATATATATATATATATATATATATATATATATATATATATATATATATATATATATGGTATATATTGTATATAAAAAAAGGACAATCGATATGGTTAAATTAAAGACAATTTTTTATTTATTTAAGATAACGTAAAAATCTAATTTTGTAAGTAAAATGAGAAGAAAATTAAATTAACACTTTGAACACGGGCAACACGATAAATTGTTGTAACGGGAAACAAGAATTTTCTCATAAAGCTTCTTTTATAATATATTTATTAAGTATATCGATTTTCATTATATAATATATTAAATTTACTTTGTACACACCAAGCATCCTATAGACAATATAAAAAATAGAGCACGTTTAATTGACCCCGTTGACAGAGTGTTAATAAAATATAAACTGTGATCAAAAAGTAGGGTGAATTTGTTTATAGTCCGATAAAACGCATTTTTGCCAAAACTTTTTCCATTCCTCGAAACAGTCGGAATAGTCTTTTTCCGGTAAAGCCTTCAAGACATTCTTGATTCAGTTTTTATTTCCTCAATCGTATCATAATGGCGTCCTCGCATTGACTTTTTGAATTTACTGAATAGTCAGAAGTCACACGGAGCCAAATTAGGTGAATATGGTGGTTGCAAAAAGATATTCAGTATGACATGGAGCATTATCGTAATGAAAGAACCAAGAGTTGTAAAATTCGGAAATAATTAAATCTTTTGACAAGCACAATCTTGGTAAATGTTATAGACAATCCTACCAACTTAGAAAAAAAATACAATTTATCTGCCTTCCGAATGCCAGAGAGTAAGTCACAATTTCACCTTACTTTTTGATCACAGTAGTATATTTATATATAAGTAATCAAATCGTCTAAACGACATCGAAAAAGTACGTAGTGTGAGCGTTCGGTTTGGGTTTTCTCACGATTTTCATTACAAAACCCTGAAAACTAACGCAATTTAATAAAACAAAGGGAAAACTCCTGCACGGATTGTCGTAATAAATAACCGCGGGATACAATAGAACCACCCTCAAGTATTTCGAGGGTGTGTTGTCGGTCCCTTCTGACACTCTTGTCCTACGAGAAACGGGCCAGATTGCTTTTGAAATGCGTCCCATCAGTATAATTTAATAAACTTACGATAATTTCGAGCCCTTTCGACCGGGCGTCTGTTTATAAATATGAAAATGTAAGTCATTTCTAGCGGTATAAAAGGGAAAATTGAAAACAAAGATTTTTGTTTACAAAAGCCGAATACCGATGAAAGATTTTTGTTCAAAAAAAATTTTTTTTGAGCTAGACAAATGTCCAAGTACTCACATACACACACACACATATTTATATATATATATATACATATTATATATAAACACAATCTGAAAAATAATAAATTATATTATTTATATTGCAATAAATAGAACACTGTGATCAAAAAATAAGGTGAATCAAGACCCTTTTCGGTTCGGTTTTTATTTACTCAATCGCGTTAAAACGGCTTCTTCGCATTGGTCTTTTGAGTTTGCTGAATAGCCAAAAGATGTACGGAGCCAAATCAGGCAAATACGGTGGTTGCGGAACGATATGAGATGAGTTTTAGCAAAAAAGTTGCGAAGAACCATTTCAGTATGACATGGTGCATTATCGTGATGATGGAACCATATGTTGTAAAAACACGCATAAATCTGTTTTTCATAATTAAACATTATGAAAAACAGATGCTTGACGAATGTTATATACAGTCCTATCAATATAGGAAAAAAAATTACAATTTACCTGTCCGGGAGTTTTAAGTGATAATTTCACCTTACTTTTTGATCACAGTAGTATATAAAGATATGAAGGCTCGAGAGCAATTTATGAAATGGTCAGCATTCATCGTTGAAAACAAAGTACACACATTGTGTTAAGTGTAAAAGGGCTTTCGTACACATTATATAACTTGTGTGTATAAATCACGTATGGGAATAAGGTAATGGCGCCTAGGGGACCTTTAGTAGGCGCATTAGAAGAAACCCCCTAGAAACCATTGATCAAATCGCATGGGAAAAGGTCGGATTTCCTTTATTCTTCCACCAAGTAAAAATGTTATTTCCCTACTACTTACCACACCCCGCTTTTCCCTTCGATCGTCATCCCTTTATTCCGTATAATATCTTTTTTTTTATTCCACTTTGCGGTTGTGATGCAGCAACAGCAGCAGCGGTGGGGAGGAAAAGCGCGCGGAAAAATCCGATTTTTCCCAATCCGGCGACCGGTTAAAACGAACGAATCATCCGAATCCGAGTAATTAAATAACTCCAGTTTACCGATTTCGATTCGCAATTTCCGTAATTGATTGCTTTCAAACCTCAAACCCAACGTTTATTACGTTCCAAAGTTTATGTTTCGAAACGCGAATATTAGGATTTTAATGCCAATCACGTGAACGTAATAAAAAAAAAGCTTTTTTTTTAAAACCGCTGGTAAACCTGATTTTTTTTTTGCAAAGCTCTAATCTATATTGCGATTTATTATTATTGCTTAAAATACGAGCCATATAGATTATCTTAATAATACGATTATAATATGGAAATTATTCGAATTATATTTTTTCATTTTAATACGTGCTTAAATTTTTATGAAAATTTTGAAAAAAATATATATTGTAATTACTTTAAATTTAAAATTATTTTATCTTTAAATCATAGATTTATTATGTCATTAAATCAACAAATTGTGATTAAATTTTGAACAATGTCATATTCTGAAGATTTCATGCATTATCAAAGTATTTTTTTAATACAATTTTAACTATTATAATTTAATGGATATAATTATTTTTTTTTAATTCATAAAAACCACAATGAGATAATATATACGCGGTCTGAAAATAAAATAAACCTTTTAAATCATACATAATAAAAGACGCACGATGTAAAAACGTCGAAATATGCAAGAAAATTCGATCAGAACCCATTACGAAAGCTTTTTATGCGAAAATTAGCGAAAAAAAGCTGTTTTTTTCCACACACACACACACACACACACACATATATATATATATATATATATATATATATATATATATATATATATATATATATTAGTATACACATTTTTAAGACATCTACGTTAAGATCGCTTTTTAAGGGAAAACAAAAACGAAGAAGGCCACGCTAAGAATTTGTTTTACGATGTCGTATGTCGTGAATTTTTCTTATTTTTTTTTCTTTCACAACGTACCCGTACGTTTTATGGAATAGAAAATTTCGAAAAGCATCCCTTTCTTTTGTGCGCCCTTTAGGTTGATAAGGGGAGGGGGGTTGAATCCGCGTATTTTCCGAAAGAGGGAAACTGCTTCGGCTGCTTATTATTTAAATTGAATTTTGTTTGACTTCGAATCCCTATGTTTACGATTTATGAGCTGTTTGCCAAAGGCACAGTAATGAGAGATGTATGCGTTCACACATACTTTATATATATATATATATATATATATATATATATATATATATTCAGATACATGTAAAAGTGGTATAGGGTCTGGTAAAATAATAAAAAAAAATCAAATAAACAAAAGGTTTATTTTATGTAAAACGATAAATCATTACGTGTGTTACTTTATTTACGGTAAACACTAAAATGTGCCTATAAAATATTTCAATTTTTCATATATAATATATACTGAAATATATATATATATACATATATATATATATATATATATATATATATATATATATATATATATATATATATATATATATATAATCGTTTTCGAAATGTATTTACTTAGAAAGCTTTGTAGAAAATAATAACACGATATTTTTCGTATTTGTTCGCTTTTTATTTAATTTTGCTAATCTCATGTGAAATTTTATATATATATATATATATATATATGTATATATCGTGAAAATTTTAAAAGTAAAAATTTGTATTATATTTATTTATTTGTTTGTTTGTTTTTTTTTGTTTTGTTTAATAAACGAAATGTTTGCGAGGAAAAACAAAAACAAAACATAGCAAAATAAATATAGATTTATTTTGTGACGAATCTATATAATTATATATTTATTGATATTTTTGCTAAAAAAAATATTGCTATATACTAACAAAATAGATACGTGTATAAAATGATATAGTAACGTTCAATAATATTTTTATTATTATTTTAAGAAAAATAAAATGAAAATATTAACATTTATTTTTTTAATTAAAATTCATAAATCTAAACATTGTTTGAAATCGTTATGTATTATATATTAAAATTGTACATAATATTATATTAATGTAAATATAAATGAGGAAATATATATATATATATATATATATATATATATATATATATATATATATATATATATATATATATATATATATATATATATTAGAACAATATGAATGTATAGCAGGTATATCTATATTAAAAAAAAATAGGATGAAAAATAAACAGAGGAAAAGTGGAAAAAGATGCAAAGAAAACGACATAGGAATCGAGCTGTGGGTGTTAAAGGAAATCGCGACCCATAACCGACCCACGCGATTTTCCACGAATTTGTAATGGCGCACACGATAAGACACTATCGCGACAGACGAAGGGGTGAAAAACACTCGTTCCGAATACAAATATCAAAACGGGATCCCGAAAGATATTCAGCACGAGCTTTAAGAGTCCGGGAAATAGGAGCATCGATGGAGTTTCTGTTGACATCATATTCGTGGAAAAAAAAAAACGTGCGAGATGGGAAATGCGAGGTGAAAGCTTCGCGGTCGACGAAAGTTCGCATCCGAACGTCGAATCTGCGAATGTTTTTGCGCCCGTTTGATTCTCGTTTCCGTTAAATCAATTTCGCAATTTTCCCCTTTTCCAAATCGAATTCGCTACATCCGGCGCACGCATGCGATATTCGACGGGAAAAACTTTCTATTCTATTCTATATATTTTTTTTTCTTTTTGAAACTCCCGCACCATTTTGATCCGAAAATGCTCTACGCAATAAAAATATTTTCGTGAATGCAATAACGTGAGTATTGTGTGCGAAATCTTATTTTCAAATTTTTCCATATTTAAGCAATATATATATATATATATATATATATATATATATATATATATATATATATATATATATATATATATATATATATATATATATATATATTATTTAAAAAAATGTATAATTTAAAATTTTGTCACCTGTAAATGATAAATATATTTAATTTTAATTTTAAATAAATATATATATATATATATATATATATATATATATATATATATATGTATGTATATACGAACAACTCACGCACTCACGCTGACGTCATCATATATATATTAAATCACTCTAACATAAGTGCATAATGGCATGGTAGTTAGATAAATTGTTAATTTATGTTACTTTTATAATAATTGTAAATTAATTTTTAATAAAAAAATGTATAGTTCTATTGGTGTGGATTCGTACACGGGTCCACTTGTTTATATAATATTTTTGTATTTGCCTTATATATTTGAATTTAGAATTTTTATACAATGTAAATTATTCCGTTTGTAATATTTTTTTTTTGATTTACTAATATATAAAAAAAATATTACATTTTATACAATATATGAAACTTTATCTGATGATTTATATTTTTTAATTAGTAAAAAAAACTTTTAAAAATAAATGAAACGTTGTCGCGTTAATATTTTATAATTAATTAATTTTTTTACACCATCATTAAATAAATGTAAAACATCGTTTACTGTGTTAATATATATATATATATATATATATATATATATATATATCAACTCTTTTTAACAGATGTTGACATAAACTGTATATTTCATGATTACGTAAATATATTAATTAAAAGTTAGCCGTTTTTATTAAATAAAAATATACCGAAAAATCGTCAATTGCATGTATATATATATATATATATATATATATATATATATATATATATATATATATATATATATTGTACATCTAAATGTCACTTATGGGTGATATTTGTCACAAAAGGGTTAATTAAATAAATAAATAAAAATATGTTATTAATCCTCAATTCACACATATGTATGAAAAATATAATAGTTATAATTTTTAAATTTATTTCTTATATTCTGAAATTATATAGACTTTCACTCTTTGGCTAAACGTCGTAATGAATAAAATACGGTAGTTTTTCTTTTAATTTTTTTTCTTATATTTATATATATATATATTTTTGCTCCCCTTCGCAGTTTTATTGTTTTAATTACTCCCTAAGCATTTTCATCACGTCCTTTTGGCCGTCGGAATTATTTTATTTTCGTGAAATTTTTTACAATCTCAAACGAGTCGCGTACCGTTTTGGTTTCCCTTTTATGCAAATGACCGTGTAAAAATTTTTAAGCCCCCCCCCACATTCTACTCCACCCCTTCCCCCCGTAGTATACGTACGTATAAAAGTTGACAAAGAAAAAAGTTTTTCCCGTTTTCCTCCACTGGATGCATTAAGCTAAGTAGTTCGAAATTACCATTTTAATTATAAAGGATTCCGAAAAACAAGACACGAATGAAAAAAAAAATGAAAGAAAGAAAGAATGAGAGAAAAGTCCCTTTTCATTCTTCGTGATTTCTATTAATTAAAATTTGACATTTTTTTATATATTATATATAACGTCTATCCAAGTTGAAGCTTTTATTATAAGCGTTGCGAGCTTTTTGGCAGATTAAAAAGAAATATATATATATATATTTATATATGGCTTTTCTGAAAGGGCTAAAGTTACGTAAATTTTGGTGAACCATTTGTCATTTGTTTTAGATTAGTTTTGATTAATCGCAAATAAATTAAATTAATGTTTTGCAAAACACTACTAATTCAATTCGACCGGTTTTGGCTTTTTCGAAAATAAAAATATATATATATATAAGCAGTGTTTGACAGTTTAATTCACAGGCGTATTTCACAGTAAATTTATAATAGGAATGCGATTCGGAATTATCAGATAAAATATTTTCACAACAAATTTAATTTAGTCTATTATATACGACATTAATAAAACGATATTGTTTATATTGTATTTATATTTAATAATTAATCCATTTATTTCTTGCGGCTTATGAAATAATTTATTAATTTCGCGAATATATAGATATTATTTACATATAAATTTAATTTGAGAATGCGATAAAATATATTGTAAATATTTTTTTTATGAAAAAAATAAATTAAAATATATTTAATAATATTAATTATCGATTTGTTATACTATATAAAAATAGTAAAATTAAAGCAAAATACTGAAAGAGTTCATCATTTTTCAAGAACTAGATGACTTATCGAAAAATATAAGAATTTTAATCGTTCTATAAACATTTTAAGTGTTAATGTACTATTATCTTTATTTGATCCATAATAAAAGCTAATAAAAATAATTAAAATACTCGATTAAGATTAAAAATAAATCTCACATTAAACTTGTGACGCAAATTGGATTAAATAAATATTTCATACATCGAATACTGAACTGTGTTAAAAATATACGATTAACGATAATAAATTTTATAAATTTAATTAAAATTCAGATGCAAGTATTATACTACTGTGATCAAATAGTGAGGTGAAATTGTCATTTAAAAATCCTACGAATTATGAAAGTAGGTAAATTGTATATTTTTTCCAAGGTTTGTAGGACTGCCTATAATATTTGTCAAGCGTCTGTTTGTCAAAATGTTTAAATATCTCCAAGTTACACGTGTTCTTATATCATACTACATTGTTATTATGTCATACTACATTGGTATTTCGCGACTTTTTTGGCAAAAAATCGACTCATATTGTTCCGCAACCACCGTATTTGCCTGATTTGGCACCGTGCGATTTCTGGCTATTCAACAAACTCAAAATTCCAATGCGAGGACGTCGTTTTCACACGATTTAGGAGATAAAAACTGAATTTAAAAAGGTCTTGAATCCGGAAAAAGACTATTCTAACTTTTTCGAGGATTGAAAAAAGCGTTGGTAAAAGTACATTTTATCTTTGAAGGGAATGAAATTGATTTGGCATAATAAATAAAGAATTTATATTTTATAAACAAATTCACCTTACTTTTTGATCAAAGTGTTATACGTATTTTTTTTTTAATTTATATATAATTAAAAAAAAATAATAATTATATCGTTCGTTGGCTTTGTTCTAAAATGAGATTGTTTAAATTGAACGACTCGTTCTTATTTACAAAAGGCACTCGTTTATTAACATTAATTACGGCCGGTTTATTATTGTATAATTAAATTCTTAGAATGTATAATAATAATAATAATATTGACCTCGTTTCAATAATTTATTGTCGAAACGAGAAATTTAATACGTTATAATCGTTGTTTACGCACTTTTGATTTATAACGCGACATAAACACGAAAACAAATCGCAACTTATACATAAATATATAATTATTATATATATATATATATATACATATTTGAAAATTTTCCACATATGTTTCGTTAATATAATATTATCGAATTTTCCTCGTTCTCGAGGGCGTGTATTTATTTTTTTTATATTCGATTTTTTTAAGGAATTTTTTTTTTATTTAGAATTTTCCTCGTCCAGGGGGTTTCAAACACTTGTTCGTTTGCAATTTTTCATTTTAGCGTGAAAAGTGAAAATTTTTGTGAAACGATCGTCGATACCTGATAATACGTGACGTCTGAATGAATCTGCAAAAAGTTCTTTTTCAGGAAAATATTGCGCATTTTATTTATACCCTTATTCTATACGATTTATTATTATTTTATATATTCGTTATAATATTGTGTAACAGATTTTATTCTCATTTTCGATATAATGTTATTTCGATCGTATATTCATCATTATTACAAAATAAGTTCAAAATTATAATATAAAAATGATTTATATTTTTATTTCAGACGAATACACATTTTATTTTATTTTTTTTAAGCACAATTATAATAAAATAAAGTTTTACAATCTTAAAAATTCACATATTATATTTATAAAAATTTTAAGTACTTTAAGAAATTTTTCATTATAGAATAAACAATAAAGAGTTAGATTGATATTAAAAATTATAATTGTGAATATTTAGATAGTTCTGCTTTATTTTATTGTATATTATATATATTATAATTTAAATTAAAAATTAAAAAAATATATTTAATACATTGAAACTCATATCAAACACGCACATATAATATTAGCAAAATATACACGTAAACATAATATTAAAAATTAAATTTATAATATAATATTATACTTATATTTTTTTAATATAAAACAAATAATCAAGTGTCATTGAAATATTTTATTTCTGTTTAATTGTTTTTTTTTATCAACCGCTTTAAAAAGTATAAAAAGGAAGATTATTATTGTACATACATCAAACACAGTTTATATGCGATCTATCAGTGTTCACAATGTTGCTCTTGATCGTCTCATTTTCAATCTTAATATGCGCCCACGGTAAATTAATTATTTTATATTTAATTCTAAATATATGATAGAATATTAAAATATATATAATTTTAATGTAGGCGCTGTTCTTTCACCAATTCTTGATGGACGTATTGTCGGAGGTTCTCCGGCGGAAATTTCAGAAGCACCTTATCAAATATCATTGTTACTGGATTATTGGGGTGTAGGATCTTTTGCTCATGGATGTGGAGGTTCTATTATAAATATTAACACTGTAATCACGGCCGCTCATTGCACTATTGGGTATTTACATATATATATTAAAAATATAATATATTTTTAATTATTTTCATTATCGAAATATTATTAATCAGCTCCAATCCTGAACAATGGAGAATACGCGCGGGGTCCACGTTTCACAATTCCGGTGGTCAAGTTATACCAGTGAATAGAATCGTTCAACATGTCGGCTTTAACAGTAGAGTAGATAATGATATTTCTTTGATATTTTTGGCCAATAATCTAACATTTGGATCCAATATTGCTGCCGTTAATCTTCCAATTCAAGGACAAACAGTTCCGGACGGTTCACCGGCTTTGGTTACAGGATGGGGAGCTTTATCCGTTAGTATCATATCAATTTATTCTATCATATATAAAGAATTTTATTAATTGTATTATATATATATATATACATAATAGGAAGGTGGAAATTCTCCAATACAATTATATAAAGTCACCGTTCCAATCGTCAATCATATGCGATGTGTCAGAGCTTATAGATTTTTTAATCCGGTTACTGCAAGAATGATATGCGCTGGAAGATTGGGAATCGGTGGACAAGATGCTTGTCAAGGTGATTCTGGTGGTCCACTTACTGTCAATGGTACCCTCATTGGTATATCCTCGTGGGGAAGAGGATGTGGTCAACCCGAATATCCTGGAGTATACACCAGAGTGCCTAGTTTCAGAAACTGGATCAATAGCAACATATAATCTAGCTGTATATGCCTAATAATGAGTTTAAATTAAATATGAAAATTTTCATTATATATTTAAAAAATATATCTGTACTAATAATGTACTTATTTTTTTTTTTGTAAAAAATGTAGTATTCAGTTTGATTTTCGTCAACACGGTAAATTAATTTTGTAGCTATTTAATAATAATAATATTAAACGGAGTCATATTTAAAAATAGCGTTTCTATTTGACGTAATTTTCCTTTATCAAGCTGAGGGTGAAATTCAGTTTGGAAAACGTTAACTAAAAATCGTAACGGTGTCTACATTTGTGGACACAATTTAAACTAAAATCCACAATTATTATTTATTCTGTGAAACAAAGGTTCGAAGTCGGATTTTACACGAATTCATTCAGTCAAAGGTACAAAAGGAAAGATAAGCAACCGAAAATTCAATTATGAAATTTAACAGGGACGTTTCAACTTATTCCGTTATTAAATTTTCATATTCTACAATTATTCTAGGAAATATTTCACGAAATGTAATTAAAACGCAAAAATAAACGCTTTATAAAATTCAACCTTTTATTTCGTTGATATGAAAACTAGCTATGAAATATATTTCGTCATTCATTTTAATATAATATTATATATATAGCATTAAAAACGTATTAATATTTATTTAATCTTTAGTCTGTCATATAAAACATTTTAAAAAAATGTTTTATATTTGTATCATATTTTATGATTCAAATTTTGAATCATAAAATATGATCAAAATATACGTTTAGTGTATGATTTTTGATTGAAAATATTTGTATTTTTTTCATTTATATTTATGCTAATATAAAATTAAAATAAAGTAAATTCTTTTTATATATTTATATTGTAAAAAATATAAAATATATAAATAAAATAAAACACAAATGAAATGTAAATAATTTTTTACTTACTCTATATATATGAATATTGAATTTTTCTTCGTATACAATATGCGAATAATAATTATTTAAATGGTCACATTAAACAAAACTAATTAAAAATATTATCTTTAAACGTATAGTTCTTAAAAATAGTTTTAAAATTACAATATAGATTCGTGAAATGAAGGAAAAGCGATGCGTGTAAACACGCCAATTTTGTATAATAGGCATATTGAGTTATTTAAATAAAAATATTACGTATAATTTGTTTGTTTTTATATGGAACAAAAAACTAATAAAAAAAATATGTTATAAAAAATCAATCAAATCCTATTTTTATGTAATACTTAGTGGAAAATTAACGATCGAAACGTAAATATACCGACGTTGCGGTAATCCGTGAAAATCTGGCCGTTAACGCGGATTTACCGACACGAAGGGCAATTTTATCGTCGCTCATGATATATTTTCGATAATTCCCGGAATGGTCACAGACAATTTTATGGGGAAAATCGGGAATAGAATATGTTTAGGTATGATGTCGTCGAGTTTTCGGCACATTTTCTTCTATGGGCCGCACTCACGTTCACGGTTCGAGTTAACAAGTTGTTTTATGATGTTCCGACACCGTAATGCCAGATATAGAGTCACGTGCGGGCAAACCTGACGGGAAAATCCGTTTTTCCGCGATTTTACCACAATTTCCGGATTTTCTCCCGCAGCGTCCGGATGTGAAATATATCACGCGGTAAAGTTATCGGGACACGACTTAGCCATCGGACGATATATCGCTGAAAAACTTTCTATATTCTTCTAAAACCGAGTGTTGTATATTAAACGTCGATGTATACATAACACTGTGATCAAAAAGTAAGATGAATTTATTTATAAAATTTAAATTATTTATTTATTTTTTCAAATCAATGTCATCGCTTTTCTAATCCTCGAAACAGTTGTAATAGTCTATTTCCAGTATAGCCTTCAAGACCTTCTTTAATTCAGTTTTTATATTTCAATCATGTCAAAACGGCATCCCCGCATTATCCTTTTAAGTTTGTTGAATAGCCAGAAGTTGCATGGAGCCAAACCAGGTGAATATGGTGGTTGCAGAACAATATGAGTAGAATTTTTGGCATAAAAGTTGCGAAGAACCAATACAGTATAATATGATGCAATATCGTGATGAAGGAATTAAGAGTTGTAAAAACACGTGTAACTCAGAGATAATTAAACCTTTTGACAAACAGACGCTCGGCAAATATTATAGACAATCCTACCAACCTAGGAAAAATAATTTACAATTTATCTACCTTCCAAATACCTAGGATTTTTAAATGACAATTTCACCTTCCTTTTTGATCACAATAGTATATATATATATATATATATATATATATATATATATATATATATATATATATGTATATATATATATATATATATATATATATATGTATATATATATATATATATATGTATATATATATATATATATATATATATATATATATATATATATATATATATATGTATATATATATATATATATATATATTTTAATTTGAATAAAATATTATATAAAAAAGATAATTTTGTCGAAAACAACAATAGAGACCTTTCAACTAGACCATAATGGAAAAATAAGACAAAAGAAACCGAAAACTTTTCAACGATATCCTTAGAACTCTTTACTAATTATGACAAAAAGTCATTAAAAAAATCGAGAATTTTTTTTATAAATTTTCCAAGAAAAAAATACCTTTATATTTTATACGTAGCATTCAACGATAGAACTTACTTTCATAATAATAGATAATAATTTATTTTAAATCGAGTGTATAAAGTATTGTTAATCGATTATATATATGGTATATACATGTATATGTATATAAATTATTACAAAATGAACAATTTTGCGGTAATATCACGTGACAAAGGTATGACAGGGTACGACCTTACACATTATTTGAAGTATTGACAATAATATTGGCTCCTTTCAAGAGGAAAACCACTTAAATGCACGTCAAACAATCACTATTTATGAGGTACAATCGCCGGAAAATCATTATTCTTTATACGCATACAAACACGTATATTTTCCTTTTTTTTATCATTATTTTTTTTCTTGTTTTCAACGTATGAAAGCGTGTCTTCGTCCATCTGGCTCTGGGGCATTAAGCACAATAGTATTTCTAGGGTAGGAAAAAGGCACGAGAAAAACGGTTGCAATAATGCGCTTGTACCGCCACTGCGCATTTCCCGGGGCTTATATTGTATTGCATGTGGTGTGAGCACGTGAGGCTTTTGTTGGATTTTTCCACTACTGTCATGCGAACGCATATACTTTGAAACAGCACCGTCACTAGGGCAGTATTTGTAATATACGCTGGAAAAATAAATTCTACGTGCAAGCGACGGGCATTGTCGGAAAATGAGTTAACGCTATCAAACATCAACATTACACGAAAATTCAGTTGTATTTTTAATTTTATTCTATTATATATAAAATAATATTTTATAAAAAGTCTTATCTGATAATAATAAATCCTGTTTTTAAACATATTCGACGATTTTTTAATTTAATTTATAATATTTGTTTGTTTGTCTGTATGAAATTTTGCAATCGATTTTACAACCACTTCTCAATATCAAAATAGGTTGAAATTTTGCATACTTGCCTACTTACAATGACAACACACGAATCAATTAACATATTAATTAATTAATTGATCGTTTAGAAGCAATTAATTAATTAAAATTTTGCAACGACTTCTATGTATAAAAATAATATTTTTTAATATAAGTATTGAAATTGATAATATAAAATATTATTAACAATATATATACACGTATATATTCGTATATATAAACATAAAAAAAATCATTTTAGATATCGAAAACAAATAAAAATGCTAAAAGTATGTGCTTCAAAGTGCATGAAGGTAATGGTGTAGAATCACATGCTACACAGTACAAGTTTAAAGTGATACGTGTAACTTTAGCATGGTTTTTATGAAAGCATAACAGTTTATGTAATATATATATATGTGTGTGTGTGTGTATGTGTGTGTGTGTGTGATACAAAAGTGAACACACCAAGAATATGAAAATATTTTTGAATTTCAAATCCGACAGAAAGTGGTAATATAATGTACGTGCACTTGTATTTCAGCTACATTCGAATTTATTACACGTCGCATTATTGTAGATAATTTAACTGAAAAAAATATTATAAAGTAGTACATCAGCATTAAAATAGTCTTTAAATTAAATTTATATTGAATATAAAATTAAAATTGCACTCATATTTATTGACTGCGTTGTTTTTTCGTTGAACTCATTGTAAATTAGTTAACTTAACACGTATAATTAACGCGAATCGTCGCGATTATCGGTTAATCAACATTTACGTGCTGAAACGTGGAGTAGCGTAAAGCGTGCCATTTTTTACGGCACACCGTGTATACGGATCGAATGTAACAGATATTTATTTGCACGAAAGCGAATCCGGCGATCGTTTACGTCGCATTTAAAACACATTCAAGCTAAAAATAAATATATATATATATATATGTGTGTGCACATATATAAAACGATTTTGGCTTTTTATCCGATCAAAGTGAATTGTGTACACGTGTACCTACCTCATTGCATAATTTATGGTGCCTATTCATCAAACGGTTAAAGGGTTGTCGAGCTGTATACGATGGCGGTTTTTCGTCATGGGGTCATGCGGTCGCGTTGTATAGTTGAAAATGGAGAGAGAGAGAGAGTGAAAAAGTGTTCGTAGAGTGAGAGAGAGAGAGAGAGAAAAAAAGTTATGTGTTTGTATTCATTGTGATGTGGGGATTCTTTGCGATCATACATCACATCGTGATGTATTATCCGTCAGAATAAATGTCAGAGCCGAAATTCTGTACGGAATACCACAAATTAATCATCATTCGCAGGCCAATGGCACGAAAAATCGAGCACACCTAGATTCTGATTTGATTCGAGAGATGTGTTTTTTTTTTATGTTTGTTTGTTTGCCTTCAATTTTTCATTATATCGCCATTTTTCTGCAGAAAATATACGATATATATATATATATATATATATATATATATATATATATATATACCGTGACTAGATCGTTTATTAAAATACACCATTACATTATATACCATACAACTAGTGGACACGTGTGCGAATTTGTACACGGATCCATCGTGTGTGTTAGATCGTTAAAAATGGACACGTTTTTATTATATATTGAATATATGATATATAAAAATTTAAATTTAATTCAATATTTTTGTGCATAAAAATAAATATATCAAATATGAAAACAAAAATCACTTTAAAAATAAAACAAATGAAAAATAATACATTTTTATTAATTTAAATAATGATTGTATAATAGAAAAAAAATAAATTTGATAAATTTATATTGTTTTAATGTGTTAAAGTCGTGCAATAGAAAAATATAGTATATCGAGTTTATAGACGTATCTTAAGAAGCCAAATGTCAAAATGGAAGAAAATCGTAAATGCTGAAATATTTTACATGAAATTATATAGAGATAAGTTGAACTATATCATGACAAAGATATATATTTTGCATTTTAAAGATCATTTAAAATTAAAATGTAAAAATAAAGTGGAATTTGACGAAAAAAAGAAATACTACACGCTGTCAATTTATATATAATATATGTGATATTTTAATCCACTATAACATATTTATACAATATATTTTACATATTAATAATATTCATCGATAACACAAGCTCGATGTTGTAACTAGTTCATGTTCTAAATTCTAAATAAAATATTTTGTTACGAAAAAGAGGGATTTTATAACAAACTGAACACTAATTAAATTCTGATCGATATAATTTAACCTGAACGGTTGAGCGGTTAAATTTACTCGCATAAAGTTATTTTATGATGCGAAAGCTTGAACCCGAAACATCGCCGCATATTATTTAATTAATATTCTAATTATAATACTGTATTAATTATACATATTTATAAATTCTATATATAGATATTCGTTTAAATTTCAAATATTTTGGAAACGAATGAAAATATTTCAATTAAAATAAATATGACAAATTTTATATAAATAATGAATTCAATATGATGTGTTGATTGGAATACATTTTTTATTTATTTTTATTATTTTATGTTTATTTTAACATTATATATGTATATGTATATAATAAAAAAAAATTGATGTGCTGCAACATTGTCATTTTTATTATTAACTTGTCGCGAGTAAACTTTGAAAAATGCTTTGACAAAAATGCGAAAAATACGTGTAATTTAATCGGGAAAAATGGCGTGAACAACAATGCGCAATTTGGAAAAGCTTTTGAAAACACGTTGTGCAACATGAACATATGAATTTTATTTATATTTGTATTATGAAAAATATATATTTATATACCATATATATATATAAAATTTCCGCTCGAAACATTTACAGAGAAAATGCACAAAAACAGAAAACGTATTTAGTTTTACAAAAGGAACTTGTAAAATGAATAATGCGTTCATAAATTAAGCTCATAATTCTATTTAATGCTATAAAACTCGACTATTAACACATAGATCGGACATTTCACGAGGATTTTAATTACTATAAATGTTTCATAATCTGAAAATTTCGAATACAATACAAAGAAATATACAAATTATTTTTCTGATAATATATTCCAGTCCTTGGAATAGTTTTTTTACAGGTATAGCCTTCAAGACCTTCTTTAATTCGGTTTTTATCTTTCAATCATGTCAAAACGGCGTCCTCGCATTATTCTTTTAAATTTATTGAATAGCCAGAAGTTGCATGGAGTCAAACCAGGCAAATATGGTGGTTGCAGAACGATATGAGTATAATTTTTGGCATAAAAGTTGCGAAGAACCAATACGGTATAATATGATACATTATCGTGATGAAGGAACCAAGAGTTGTAAAATACGTGTAACTCAGAGATAATTAAAGCTTTTGACAAACAGACGCTTGATAAATATTAGACAGTCCTACCAACCTAAGAAAAAAAATAAAATTTAACTACCTTCCTAATGTCCGGAAGTTTTAAATGACAAATTCACCTTACTTTTTGATCACAGTGGTATATTTTATTATATATTAAAGTGAAATTTTCCAGCAGAACAGAACACCTGCATACAAGTCGTTTAATGAACGTTTGAGAGTTATTTAATTTATTCCGTTCGAACACGTCGAACGAACGGTACGTTCGACGTACAGATGAAAAGTCGCATTCGGTTTTCCTCGCTCGCGTACAAATAATACGGAAAATTCACAATCGAATACGTATTTCCTTATCGGTTTTCTGAATTTACCGTCTCGTTAATTATTTAAACTGTTCAAAACCGTAAATTCGATGCACACAAAGCTTCAGAAATTTTCAATATAATCGTTATTTATTTATAATAATTTAATTTCGTGAAATAGTAGATATTTATATTATTCACAATTTTTTATAATTTTTAAATTAAATTGTATCATTTTTGTAAATATTTTAAGACATCTATTGTTTATTGGAAAATTTTGTAAATCGATGTGATTTATTAATAAATTTATATTCTAAATATAGCTGATGTTGTATATATTTTGCATAATATCATAATATAAAATTTAAAATTCAGAATATATAATGGATTTTTATAAGATAAAGCACAAAAATATACTAAAAAATGTTAAATGTAGTACTAAATTTTTACATAATGAAAAAATATTTTATCATATATATTTTTATTTTCAGCAGATTTTAATAAAATTCAACCAGTATATTATATTATAAATTACTGGTTGAATTTTACATATGAAAATAATGTATTATTAATTTTACATATGAAAATAATGTATTAAAAATTTTTTTTTTAATTTATTTTAAAATTTTGTCATTTATATTTGATTTAATAATATATATATATATATATGCATTCGTAGAAAAGATAGATAAAGGTTGAAATAGAACGATAGGTAACCGCAGAACGACAAACGACCAAACGGCTACGAAGTTTAACCGCGGAACAAATTCACTGCGAACCGTTATAATAAAAGCTGTCGCCGAATCGAACCGAAAGTTTAGACCGATAGTTTCGACGTCGAAACAATAATGTCAGCGGTTCAAAATCGACTATGAAACTATTTCTAATGTCGTTTTGTGACATTTAGAAAAATATATGTATATATATATATATATATATATAAATATTTATATTCAATATAAAAAGGATCAACGGTTAATCCGACGCGGATGTTCAAAATCTGTTGGGAACGTTGCAGCGTTCAAGAATCAATCTTGTTCAAGATTGATGGATAAAAGTGGAAGTTGTGTGTCTGTGTGTGTGTATGTTGCTTACCTGGGGATAGTCTCCGTCTTTCGTCTGGTAATCGAACACGTAGAAGAAGGCTTTAGGGGATGGATTGTCACGTGGGACTCCAGGTGTTGGGGTTGCGCTTAGCAGGTCAGCTGTTTGAACCAGAGGTGCTACGAATTGGGCATCGCTTAAAGCTGCCACTGTTGCGTCTCGCATATTGATTGGGTGCTGCTGAAATTTCACATTAAATATTAGAAGACGTTTATAAATTTAATTCAATCTAATATATACATATATATATGGTATATATATATATAAAACATGCGATAGTTGAACGGTTAAATTTTCTCATCCACATCCAATTGTTCAGATTGTAAATATTCGTTACATCTAAAACTGTGTCAGTATAATAATTTATTTAATGACCGAATATCGATGATAAAATCAATATAAAACATCGATATTTAAATATAATAAGCGAATTGACGATTTTTGTTATCGCTAAAACGATATATTTGTTAAATGTGATTTTCATTTCCGACTTAGATGTGTTAATTTTCATTCAAATTTACTAATAACTAATAATTAACTTTATATTGTAAAACTAAAATAAAATGTGAATTATTCAATGTTTTAGATGATTTATTTATATCAAGGATGTCAAACCTGTAGCATATTGCGGGCTATATGAACTTTGGTATACTAAATTATGGGCCGCACTGTTTAAAAAGTTCAAACTTTCCAACTACAAGCTACGCAAGCTTGATAATTGAAAAATCACTTATAATTAATTTAAACTGCATAATACAAATTTATTCAACGGAACTATATATAAATAAAAAAATAATTTTAATATTAATTTTATATATGTTATCAAAAACAGCTTATCTCGGCGGACCGCACGCGGCACGCTGGTCTCGAGTTTGACATGCCTGATATATATATAATATATGGTACATATACAATACAAATAGGATGTGAATAAATCATTCAAAACCTTCGAAAGGTTATATTGAACCGATCCAATGATTTCTCTTGACATTTAAACGTTTTAAAGTCCACTGAAAAATCTCGATACGAATTTTCAATTACGATTTTTTTATAGCGATAAGATGTTTTTTTTTCCTCTACGAATACATTTCAGTTAAAGTGAAACGTATTATTTTTAAACTTAATATTGTTTAAAGTATATATTAAATTTTAAACATTGCTATTATTTTAAAATATATATAAATATTTCAACATTTTGAGACAAACAGAAACACAAAATGAAAATAATAAATAAATAACGAACGATAAATTTTTCAATCTTGTCATCGTTTTTCATTACGTTCGACGTTGGAAAATATTATTTTCTTTTATAGTTTTACATCACATCCATGTCAAACATCAATATCGATCTCTATATAAAAATATTAATAAAGAAAAAAAATGTACAATTCAATATATATTTCGATTCGTGTTAAAAAAAACCGTCCCGTTTAAAATGACGAAACGCACGGTCACCGTGACTAGAATAAAAGCTTTCGTCCCGCGAAAATAATAACGTTGAGCACAATAAAATTAAAAAAAATCTTTCTTTTATTATTATTATTATTATTATTTTGCTAAAACGAACAATCGTGCCAAAAAATTAATACAATTGACCCGTTTCACTAAATTTTGATAAGGAAAACGTCGACACTGCGGCTCCACTCCGGGTTAAACAAAGGAGCCGCAATAATTTAAGATCACGTTTTCCATATGGCAATCTTTTGTGACGACAAATATATATATATATATATATATATATATATATATATATATATATATATATATATATAACGTATAAAATGGAGACTTTTGCAATTAGTCTCCGCGTTGAGCTCGTAAAATTTTTTAATCTGCGCACATTTTTTATTTTATTTTTTTTTTTGCATTCAAAGGGTCTCGGGATTCGAACCGAACCCGCAAAAACCACTAAGCCGGTCCGGTTTATTTATTGCGTGTTTTTCCATTGTGTTTCCCGGTATGGCTATAAACGGAGGCCGAGAGATGTTCTCCCTGCGAAGCCTCAAACCATAAGAACGGAGCTTTCACAACTTTCACGACGTTTCGTTGATTCAACTCGTTGAATGATTGAAATATATATATATATATATATATATATATATATATATTTATATATGGTATATATATATATATATATATATATTTTTTCCTGTAAAGCCTCAACCAGTAAGATTGGAGCCTTCACAATTTTCACGACGTTCCAATAATTTAACTCGTTGAATGATTGAAATATAAAACGATTTCAAAATTTTTAATTTAAACTATCATATTACATATTATATAATATAAATAAATTATGTTTTATTATAATATATACATTAAACTTTCAAAATACTAGAACAATCTGCAGAGTTCAAATCCGTCTATTTGTCATAATTATTTCATAAATTATGTATTTTAAATATAATTACAATAAATTTAATATTGTACATTTATCCAAATTTTTGACTATGTAAATTCATTTATTTATATTGATCAGTTTCAAACGCACTACTTGGAATCTATATTGTTTTATATTATATTATAAATTAAATATAATTATTAATTAAAGCGCAATAAAAGTGTGACAATATATATTAAAAATTATAGATAAATCTAATGTCTTAACTATGTTTAAAATAAGATATCAATTTACAACTTGATATAAAAATCATATAATATATTAAAAATACTTTAAAAACATATAAAATTTTCAAAGGTTAAGCGTAGAGCTAGTGACTCGACTTTTTTACACACTACCTATATAACCGACTGTAATTCGAATTGAAAATATTCAGTTCAAAATCGAGCTTTCACGGTATTTCTCAAACTTTGTCGCGGAGTCTGTGTGACGCACGGTTTGAGAACCGCTGATTTAGACCATCATTCATCCGTTCTGCACGCCTTTTTCCCTTCTCACTCGACGACACTAAGCACATTTGTCACACGTCATTAAACCTCTTCCGTGTTCGCGCAAATCTTTATTGTTGTTGTGTCGTGTCATAATTTTTTTCAATTCTATTTTTTTTATTCATTCCAATATATATATATATAAGTATTAATATATCCCGCCTTTGTTAAAGGCGCTTCCGATACGCCTTTGTAACTCGTAATCTATCGCTCAAGGTTCAGATATTTTCTATGGTATAAAAAAAATTTTTTTTCTTCAAAAATCATTTTCAGATTTCATTTATATTGTTTCGTCGTAAATATCTTCGATCTGTTACGTCGTTAATACTTGATATCGCCGAATGAATTATTTTCAACGTTTATTCCGCAATGATTAACTAGATAAATCGATTACATATAAAATCCATTAGTAACATAATAGAATTTGTTCGTTTTTATATATATATATATACATATGTGAAATTTATTTTATTAGACTCGTATTGTGAAATAAGCGAAAATTAAGATATTTATTATTATAAAATAATATATATTTACCTGTACAGTTCTTTCCCAATCTGTGTATTCATTTACAACAGTGAAAAATATTTCATTAAGATGATATGTGTATGCGTTTCTGACATATGTCCTGTAACAAAAAAAAATAATATAATAAATGATTTACAACGGTATATAATAATTATAAAATTTATCAAATTATTTTTCAGACATTTGAAAATTTATTAATACATTAAAATTTTTTAATAGTGTAGAGAAAAATTTCTAATCATCAAAAATATCCTTCTATTTTTTAAATGCAAGAAATGAAAACCAAATTAAATCAAATAAAATTATTTTTCATTTTTATATTAAAATAAATCATATCGTAAAAATATAAAATAGCTTTAAAATATATATATGTAAAATTTTTAATAAAAATTATATCCTATTAAAACTCTTTTAAGCATCGTTTAGAATTATTCAATATATATTATAAAAATAAAAAAAATAATTTCAAAAGATATAAAATAGATTATTATACATTATATAAAGAATTAAAATTCACAATAAACAATGAAATAATTCCATATATTATATATATATATATATATATATATATATATATATATATATATATATATATATATATATATATATATATATATATATAATAAATACAACATGTGAACTGACACATAGCGTACATTGTTAAACTTCATAAACTCAATTAAAAGTTATATACAACAAAGTTCAGTTATCTGAAAATTTATCTTATATAATAAATTACGAAACGATAGACGTTCAAACGAAATAAAAATAATAAAACTCACAATCGATACGTTTTTCTTTTCATCCATAATTCGACATTTTGTTACAAACTTTTCTTTGTGTCGCAATTAAATTATGAAAATAATTTAATATTTATATATTATATAAGTTTCAGCTGAAATAAATAGTTATGAAAGCGAAATATGTGTGCGATATTATTATTTTTTTAAGTCACTATATAGTCTCAGTAGTATAAATTAATAAGTGACATTTCGGCGGAAAACCCTTTCACGTTCGGCGGAAAAAAGGGGCGGTTTAACGTCCTAGCTTTTCCATTAAGAGCAAAAAACCGATAACGTCGTAAAAACGAAACCCTCTCGTCGAAATCCGAGCCGTGGAATGAAGAAATTTCAACAAAAGTCACAAATAATACGTAAACACTGGGGGAAAAGGGTGAAAACTGCACGTTTTCAATATCCGGACACCAAAACAAACAATTTGTTTTGTACACAAACACGCACAATAATAGTACTTTGTAAACAATAGTACATTATGATTTTTCCATTATTAAACGAAACAAAATTTCTTTATATAATACTACTTTAGATCATAAAGTAAGGTGAAATTGAAAGGTGGTAGGACTGTCTTTAATATTTGCCAAACGTCTGTTTGTCAAAAGGTTTAATTATTTTCAAATTACAACTCTTGGTTCCTTTTTCACGATAATGTATCATGATGTCATTGTGCATTGGTTCTTCGCGAATTTTTTGACAAAAATTCAACTCATATCGTTACGCAACCACCGTATTCGCCTGATTTGGCTCCGTGCGACATCTGGCTATTCAGCAAACTCAAAAGGTCAATGCGCGGACGCAGTTTTGACACGATTGAGGAGATAAAGATCTTGAAGGCTATATAGGAAAAAGACTATTCCGACTGTTTTGAAAACTGAAAAAGTGCGTTTTATCGGACGAGGATTAATTTGAAATCATAATATGCAAATATTAAATTTTAACAATTTTCATTATCTATTTTTATATTATAATAAATTCAAGATTATTTTCAAATAAAATTTTATATTGTCTACTAAAAAAAAAACAAGCTTATATAATTGTCCGATAAGATAAATCGATAAAACCGTTGTCCTTTTCCACCTGGTAATGGGGTACATTTTTTCTTTTATTATTTTCAAACACGATAATCCATTAATTAAATTTATCACCGTCTTTATACATTGAATTACTTTAGTTTTTAGCTAATTTTCTGATGAAAAAATATCGCTTTAAATTATTTTCACTCTCTTACTTATATTTCTCAAGGGATTAATTTATATTATAGATAATTAAATTAAAAAATATCATTTAAATCTATTGATATATTATAAGTTGAAATTATCATATTGATTAAATAATATTGTAATTTATATAATTGCTTATATGAACCATATATTTATTATTATAAGAGATATATGGATTTAACGTGTTCTTGCTGAATATGAAAATAATATATAGTTGAAACTTTACAGCTTGAATGTGATGTAATATGACAACCTACATATTCTCCAGATTTGGCACCTTCGGACGATTACTTTTTCCTAAATTTTTACTTCAAATTAGGACGTCAAATATAGCTTTGACCAATTTTATGAATGTGTAATTAATCTGCTGCTCAAAAGATGGCCAAACTGGAAAATATATAAAATAAAAAAAATCGTATTTCATTTTCACCAAATAAAAAAAATCAAAACGATCCAATAAACAGACGAAAATGTATAAGAATGGAAACGTAGAATCATTATAAAGTCAAAATAAATTCGATGGCAATTTTACACGTGTTAATCGCAAACGGCATGGGTGTCCCTTAATAGTCACAGTCCATCACGAGATCCGTGTAACGTAGTTTAATGTTTATCCCGCCGGATACTGTATACCACCACTAACACTGTTTGAACGACCGACAATTAGTTTACAAACAGTTCTAAATGTCCAGACTAATGCTTTAATTTGACCCCGAGCAACAAAGTGGTCGCGCGCGACGTACAAGAGCTCTATTTGTACGCCATCCCTCGGTTCCGTTTCAGCCCCTTTTATCGCGATACTCGCTAAAACTATGCGTATATGCGCGCTATACACTGTAGGTGTACTGTAAGGGTGTAATTCACTCATTATTGTCGCTTTTTAAAGCCTCCAAAATATATATATATATATATATATATATATATATATATATATATATATATATATATATGCATTGAAGGCATTCGGCTATGTGAATTGAAATTAGTGAGAGGATTGTTAAAATGGAAAAGTTTAGACTTTGTTCATACTAAGCAACTATATATATATATATATATATATATATATATATATATATATATATATATATATATGTGTGTGTGTGTGTGTGTGTGTGTGTTAAATGGTGTAAATTTGTTCGGTACATATATATATATATATATCGTCTTTAATCCACTGTTAGAATGTAAAACGTACAAATTTGTATAGTTTTAAATTTTGCGATTTAAGCATTTTAAACTTTATTAAATTAACGCTAGGTTGATCGCGCATTTAAAAGTTTTATAAAGTTCTTATGCAATAAACCACATTCGTAATCAATTTTATATGTGCATTCATTGATATATGTTTTAACCTTTTTAAATAATATTTATCCAATACGATTTTCTTGGAATACTATTTATTGAACAAGAATCGGATGAGTAAATATGATGAGTAAATCCGTGATACTTTGATTTGAAGAAATTGGAAAATATTGCACAGTTGTAATTTTTATGATTTGTAAAATCAACATAAAAATAAAATTTTATAAAGTTGGACTTCAATTGTATTGGAATTAAAGACATTGTTATTTCTGAAATGTGACAACTATATAAAAATATTCAATAAGAAATCTCAAGTAATAACCAATAAGTCATCAATATAAAGTGCATTAAAAACTCAAAATCAGAAAAGACAAAATATTGAAACATCGTAATTCTGATAGAGCAATATCTTAGTTATGTAATTTGAGTGATTCGTGAAAAATTTTGAATGTCTTCTTAAGGTCACAAAATAAAAATTAGATGATGATCGATAGCCTTCAGATACAAAAAAAGTACTGAAATGCTGAAAAAGCTCAATTTTTTTTTGTGATTTACGAGTCATTTTGATATGAAATTTCACATGAAAACACATCAAATTATTATAAAGAATAACATGAATCTTTATTTATTTACTGAGAAATGCTATTTTGAAATTTGATTAAAATTTATGCGGCATTATAAAATAAATATATACATACATACATAATAGATATGTACGAATGTAAAAGTTATATTATAATACAAACGGAATACATAGTTTTTAACGATGTTGCTACAACAGTGCAAAGTAATAATATTCTTTTATAAGTAAGACGGAACGATGAAAACAAATATTCAGTACATACACACAAGCTTTCGTATTATTTTAATGCCGTAATAAAATTTCAGTACAGTTCTACGTTTCAATAATACACATACGTGATATGAAATTAGAATCGCACACCTAACGCCGAGAAAAAGTAAACATTTCGCGCATATTCTCAAATATTTCTAAAATATAATAATATTTTTCATTGAATTTTATCACATTTACAATGTAAATCATTCGTATAACGCGTCGTGTAATATTTATATTTTTTACATAATATAACTAACACTTGTTTGTTTGTCCGTGCGGAATTTTGTAATTGATTTTTCAAACGCTTTTCGATGTTTGATTGAGTTGAAATTTTGCTTAATTATTCAATATTGATGACAATATAAGAATCAATTAACAAATTGATAAAATAATTGACCATTTAATGGTAATTTAGTACGATATAATTGTCACTAATAATGCGATATGACAATATTGGTAAAACAGTATTATATTTTATATATATATATATATATATTATACATATTGATATTATTAGTATAAAATATAATTAAATCAGTATGAAATAAATAAATATTTTTTTTTAATTTATTACGCTTATTATAAAGTCACCGTTCGTATGCGACCTTTTTCATATATGTTCCGAATTTTCAGCAACCTGAAAATCGTAATGCGATTTCAGTACATTCGTATACAAGAGACGACCCAGCAGTGATAATGTCAACGTGTATTTTCTGAAACACAAAATCGTGTCAGTAGAATGCAAATTTGGATTTGGTATATTCATTTCGCACACACATACCTATTTTCACACAAACACACACACACACACACACACATATATATATATATATATATATATATATATATATATATATATTTGTATATTTCATATGAGAGACTCTTGTTTGAATATTGACATTCTGGGTAAAAATGAAAACAGGATGATCCCCAGACAACGTGTACGACTCGAATTCTAAATATGTGTACGCTTCAGATGTTTATTTATGCAAATTTTTCAGCCCCTCGTCGTGGATTCGTCGACGTTATTGAGTGCAAAGAAAATATAAATAAATATGCTTACACAGATAAATATGCGGCGGCGCTGAAAGATTTTTCAGTCGTGTATTTTGTTCGATTCGTATTCGACTTTAAATTTGCTGGAAAATGAAATAAATAAAAAAAAACACATAATTTCGCGTACGAAAATATGAATAAATTCTGTTTTGACATCTGTAGAAAATATTGGATTTTATTTTTTTTATTATATATTAAATTTAATATAGTTATCCAGCTTTTTTTAAATTTAAATATTCAAAATTTTATTTATATATTTAATATAAAATAGAACACTAAATAGAAAATAATATTTATTTTTTATAGATTTTTTTTAATTAATACATTTATGTATATCTTATACATTTAAATCACAAAATTTATTAACAATAATAATAATAAAGCATATATATATATATATATATATAATATTTTATAATTAAAAATTATGTTTCAATACAATTTAATAAAGAGAAGTACTATATATATTTAAAATTTATATATAAAAAAAATGTAAATATATATTATGAACGTAAATATAATATAATAATATTTATGATTTATTTTGAATATTTTAGTAAAAATATATATATATATATATATATATATATATATATCTTCTTGCATTTAAAAGACTCGTGCTTTACAAATCTCTTTTTTTTTGTTTCATATTTATCTTGAGAAAATATATAACAATTTTTTTTATATAAATCATAGAAAATAAATTATAAAAAATAATAATATTATACGCGTTCAGAGATAATATTATTATTATTATGATGATTATTATTATTTGTGAAAAATTTAATGGAATATTCGTGTACGAGGTAACAATCGTACAAGTGCTATATAATATATTTATCACGAAAAGCCATCAAAACATTTGACACGTGTCATAAAATGTCGGCAAATAACATTCGAGTGTTTGTTGCGATGTTGAAAAATGTCGGCTCGCGAAAATACAAAAAAGAAAAAAAAAGAAAAATCGAGTGCTGATTTTCTTTGTTTTCCCTTCCGCGGGAAAAAATAATTTACATATTTTTCGTGTTTTCCGGTAACATCTTCGAGTTGAAATTTTTTTTTCATACTTTCCATAATATCTTTCTGTGCGTTTTGTGATTTTTTTTCAGCTTTTTTTTTCTATGTACTTTTTTTTTATTTTGAAAGTGCGTCCCCCTTTGCCCCTCCCTTATTTCTGTTTATTTTATTTGCTCTCAGATGCGAACACTCGCGCTATACTAGACTTTTACATTACACGTTTATACGTTTACCGGTTTTTCTTTTCCGCGTTTTGTTATATATATATATATATATATATATATATATATATATATATATATATATATATACATATTTTTTATTCGTTTTATTTTCATTTTCCATTGTTCATAAAAAGGGGATATGAAACGAAATTTTATTATATTTTAATAATTCTTTTTGTTTTCATAAAGATTCTATATATATATAAATATATATTTATATATATATATATATATATATATATATATAGATGTAATCATGACAAAGAATTCTTTTCTAATGCTGAAATGCATTTTGATATCTCTGAAAACATTTCCGTTATTACATTATAGAAATGTAATGAAATTTTTGTATTAAAAACATTTCTTATTATTCATAATATTAATAACATATATATATATATATATATATATATATATATATATATATATATATATATATATATATATATATATATATATATATATATATATATATATATATATATATAAATATATTATAAACAGTAAAATGTTGTTTTACTTTAAATTTGATATTATTATCAATTTTAGTAGATTGCTTTAAGTTTTACTTCGAAAATGTACATAAATAATTTTATTACTTGTCTATAACATTACAGCTATAATAATATTAAAAAATATTATATATCTCATATAAAAATATATTTATAGAGAAATATACAAAAAAATATGATAAATCGATATCAAACTTGAGAACAAATATATAATCGAAATTGTTTTGAGTTTGTGACAGTTTTTTACTTTTCAAGATATAACTTGTTTCTCACCCTTAAAGTACTTTATAGTCTTGATATTTTATTACTTTATATATATATATATATATATATATATATATATATATATATATATATATATATATATATATATATATATATATATATATATATATATATATATATATATATATAAAAAAGAAAATAAACTATTCATATAATAATTTATTTATGCAAGTGTAACAAAGCAACTATAAAAAATAATGAAAATATTAGACCAATTTCTGAAGTATTTTTGATGATCAATATATTTTTAATAATGATCTTGAAATTTATAAAAAAAAATAATAAATTGTTTAGATATCAATTTTATAATAATATAGTTTACGAAATATAAATGAAAATTATATCAAAATTCAAAATCGATTCGGTTTTGACCTTTCATAATAAAAAAAAATCGTATTCACAGAATTCGAAAATTCCCAAACGTCTTATTTCTTGGAAATTTGCGAACTAAATTGAAGCATCGTTATTTGAGAATTTATATTATTATATACAAACGTATTTATTATATATAATAATGAAGTGCCTTTAAATTTAATTTATGATAACAATAATATATAATATAATTCGAATGTAGAATTAATTATTATTATGCCTTAATTTCAATGTTGTATAATAATAAAATATATTTATTTTATTCTTGAAGCGGAAAAACGTTTTTAAACTGATATGAAAAAAAAAATGAAAATTATCTTAATCGCTGAACGTTTTCATTAAATTACACCCTGGAGCTTTTCCAAAAATAAGAAAAAGTTTTAAATAAACTGTTATTCGACAAGTTTACGCATACACATTTTCTAAAAATGTTTTTCGTGTTTTTTCTTATGACATTTATTATTTTATTAAATATTAATAAAATGCATTTTATGAATGCTAATAAAAAAATTGTTTATAAAAAGTAAATTCTTTATTTATTCTTCTAAATTAATTTCAATATATATATATATATATATATATATATATATATATATATATATATATATATATATATATATATATATATATATATATATATATATATATATATATATTGATTAGCGATCGGTTTGTTATCTGGAAAATTTGCGAGACACGTACGAAGGCTCTCTAGGAGTTTTCCAAAAATCGATAGCGGAGCAATATGCGCGTATAAAATCGGCACGACGACGAATTAAGCGGTTTTTCCGCGGCGGAAAAGCGGCGATTCAAGACGCGATTGCGTAGGCGTGGAAAATTTTCCCCCTCATATATATATATATATATATGCGAAGAAAAACTTTTCCTATTTTACCCTTCGCAACATTATGCTATCGGGCGCGCCCGCGAAAATTTCATCCACCATCTCTTAGTAGAAAATGATACAATCCATCTTTCGACGATTACGATCATTCGTACAACTTTTTATTTTATTTTATATCGGTATTTCACTTACGTCGATATGCCGCATTTAACGACGTCGTCGAAAGTTTTCAATTTTGCCCACTTTCATAGTGGTCGTTGTGTTTTAATTAAATTTTCAATTATCAATATCGTCAATACTGACCCGTCAATATTGACGTGATATTTTAATCTATATAATACAACTTGTATATTACGATCGGACACTTGCATTTAATTATGCGGTTAAAATTGACTCATATTGAACCGTTTCTAAATACGAACGTCAATTTAATATTATATATATATGTGTAAACGTAGCTTTTAATCTATTTCATATGAAAGCGTATAGAATTGAGATTTATATTATATATATTTTTTTTTATAAATAAAAATGAATGAAAAAGACTTTATTTATTGATTTTTTTTTGCACATTAACAAGGTGGATGACTTCAATCAATCGCATAGAAAGCTTGCGTCGTTTGCCGGATTTGTGGTGATTCATGACTTTCGAGTGAATCAGCTTTGAAATAAATTATTGCTTAGCATACGGTCGATTTATCCTATAAATTTAGTGCTGTGCTATTTTATATCGTTGTAATACAAAAAAAATATATAGAAAAAAAACTATATATATATATATTGTCGAATATAAATCAAGATATTATACGTTTTGTTGTTTGACATGCGTGACGTACGCCATTTTTACATTAATATATCGCACAAAGTACAATTTGTATCGATCAACGATATGATTATTTTTAAAATAAATATATACTTTATAATGTATGTATATAGTCGAAGAATAAAGTATAGATGCTTTTAGATAGAATTAATCAATGTTTAGTTTGAATTATATGTATTAAAATAATATAGGATTGTCTGAAAGCATGTCAATCAAAATATGATATATATATTAAATTTATTTGTATGATACAAGTATTGACTAATTATAGTAAAATTTTACACAAGATTAAAAATCAAAATTATTTACGAGTTTTCCAATTATATATTATTAAATAATAAAAATAAATAGTACTATTATTTTAAATTCAAATTTAATATAATATATAAATTTTATAAGTGAATCAATATGAAGTAAGAATTATTTTCAATTATATTTAATATCAAACGTAGTTTAAAATAACTAATATAAACAGTAGGCATTAATGAAAACAATTATATTAAATTTCTCAAGAACAATTACCGTGTATAATAAAACAATAGTATCGGATTTTCAGCATCTCTTGAATAGCAAAAGGATGTGAAATTTAGAACGCCGATAATTAAAAAGACTATCTCTATTCTCAAACAACAGAAATAGCTTAAAAAATAATTTATATATAATTAACATTATATCAGATACGAATAAAAATTATCATTATATATGAGATTGAACTGGATAATTTTTATGTTCTTTTTTTATAATATAAATTATAGTAATTCGCCGATAATAATATACGTATAACGACATATTTTACACAAGAAAAGAAAACTTTCCGGTGAATAAAAGATTCCGCAAGCTGTCTTTCCGACAGAACGTGAAAGATATTTTTCCGCGAAAGTTTTAAAGTTATTTCGAAAATATTTTTCCACTTATTCTGGTGATACGTTTTCTATATATCTATAATCTAAATTGACATGCATATATATATATATATATATATATATATATATATATATATATATATGTATATATTTATATATAATTATAAAATTTCGACAATCTACGAGAAGATTATCCGATGAAATTTAGAGAAAATAACCGTACAAAATCCAGATAAAAAAAAATACATAAAATGAAAACGCATCAATAGAAAAAGGATAATTGGAAAATAAAATAAAAATACAACAACGCAAAAAAAAGAATCTTTCGGTATTAAATCACTCCTATATTTATCCTGTTTTACCTCATCTTTTTTTTCGAGTTTCCCTCTCGAATATTTACCCTCTTTGATAGCTTTTCAATTCATTCGAAAATTTCAATCAATAGCGTTTATGTGTTTAAGTTGAGAGATTTGATTTATATAAAAACCCTTTTATATTGTATATATATATATATATATATATATATATACAACATAAATCATTAAGCTTCCGGGAGCGCTTTTAATAATTTCAATTAAAAAAAATAATACTGAAAAACGTTTCTTGTTTACATAATAAAAACAAAATAATGGTCGCCTAACGAAAATAATTATGCTAAAAATATATATGTATATATATAAATAAATGTAAATATAAACATGCTGAAGGATTAAAAATATAAATGAAAGTAATTTTTGTATATATAAAATGCACGTATATTTTCCGAAAATAAAATACGCAGGTTCGAATATTCAATGTATGAACGCAAATAAGAAATTAATGGTTGCGAAATTTTACATAATAAAATATGTAAAAAAGGGGGGGACGAATGACCGTTTTAAAATTTAAATAAAATCTTTTACTGATATATATATATATATATATATATATATATATATATATATATATATATAATATATATATATATATATATATATATATATATATATATATATATATATATATATATAACACTGTGATCAAAAAGTAAGGTGAATATGTTTATAAAATATAAATTTTATATTTATTCTTCCAAATCAATTTCATCACCTTCGGAAACAGTCGGAATAACCTTTTATCGGTATAGCCTTTAAAACATTCTTCGATTCGGTTTTTATCTCCTCAATCGTGTCAAAACGGCGTTCTCGCATTGGCCTTTTTATTTTTCTGAATAGCCAGAAGTCGCACGGAGCCAACTACGGCGAATGCGGTGGTTGCGGAACGATATGAATCGAATTTTTGTCAAAAAACGTCGCGAAGAACCGGTGCAGTATGACATGGTACATTATTAAATCGGAGATAATTAAATCTTTTGACAAATTTTATAGACAGTCCTACCAACCTGGAAAAAAAATACAATTTACCCGCCTTCCTAATGCCCGGTAGTTTTAAATGACAATTTTACCTTACTTTTTGATCATAGCAGTACATTTTGAAAGTATATATCTATATATAATGGAATATTTCAGTATGTGTGTATGTCTGTGCGATGGTAACGTAAGAGGTAGTGAATATGAAGAGCATGTGAACAATTTTGAAAGCCTTCAGCGCGACACGAATTTTATTCATTCATGAAATTTTTATGTAAATGAAAACTTATACACGCAGACGATATTTTTATATATAATATATATTTATACATATATATATATATGTATAAAAAAGGCAAAAATTCAAAAAACTGATACATTTTTATAGTTTCTTAGTGCGTTCTCTGAATATATATAACATTTTTTACATATAAATCCGCGACATTATTAGAGATAAGTTATAAAATATTGCCTTTTCTGATCTTATAAATTATGAAACGAGATCTTTATTTTTTAAGAAAAAAAATCATTATTATACAGTATCAAACATATGTTATAATTTAGTATATATCGTATAAATTCACTGATTTGAATACGAAATATATATAATTTATGAAAAATCTATATTTTATATGGTAATTCATAAGTTTACTTATTTATATGCAAAAAGTTTACTAACAAAATATATTTTAGTTTAAAATATTATGAAAACAAATATTGGAATAATAATATAGGCCGAAGATATCCTTGAATTTTCAACTGTATTGAATGAATATGGATTATTTTGTACAAATATAAAATATTCTCTTCAATGTATATAATATTAAAATTATAAAATATATAATATTAAAAAATATATTTTTTATTATTAAATCATATTTATAATTGTTCTGAACAATGGATTGAATATTCAATAAGCGTTGTTAAGCCATTATTATTTTATATATATAAAAAAAAGTTTTATTCAGAATATATAAGATTGTTCAATGTTAACATTTATATATGAATAAAAATCTATTGTTTAACACGTTCACACCGGCGTGTACCACCGGTGGCCCACGTTAAACGATCTCTTTGGGCGATTAAAATTAAATATTGCAGGATTATATTTTAAATAATATGAAAAAAAAACAAACACATCGAAAAAAATGAAAATTGATTCTGGCGTGAACGTGTTAAACTTTCATAGAATATTTGGAAAATTTGAAAAAATCGCAATGTTATCAACTAATTTAAGAAAAGATAGTTATATATATATATATATATATATATATATATATATATATATATATATATATATATATATATATATATATATATATATATATATATATATATATATATATATATATGAAACGAATAAATAATTTACGGAATTAATGTACCCGACGCTAATTCTTAACCCATTGGCACGGCCATTAATTCGATATAGCTCAATAAACTTAATGCCATAATTAATTTTCAAATTAATAAAGGATTAACGCTTCGTAGCAATAATCCGACCCACCGTAAAAACCGACCTACAAAGGGTAAATCTGCTCGAATGTGTTATAAAATATATCGAGCGGTGAATGGGTTTGAAAATGTAAAGTGCATCTTATATTATATGCAGTGCTTGTATGCGATACGACATCCACACGAAACACTAATAACAAAAACGAAAAGAGGATCGCAACGTGTTAAAATATTCAACACATTATTTATTCATCGCACTCCGGGGACAAGTTTTCAATTTATGCTTTCAGTTTTTTTTTCAGCGCTTAACATGTACGAGATTTTTTTTTTTGATAAAAAAATAGAAAAATATGTAGACTAACAAAATTTATTATATTTATTTTAATCAAAAAAAAAAATATTCATATCACAAGTGGCCAAGCTTCTTGATAGTCAGAGCCATTTTAAAAATTAAAATATGCATTGAAAAAGTGTAAAAAAAATTAAAACTTTAAATATTGGCATTGAAAATTTTTAATATCAGTAATTAAAAAACATTTCGAAATACATATGGAACAATAATATTTTTTTTAATTTAATAACACAAAAATCAAAAGCGAAAATGGGGTACATTTATCCATCGTCACAAGTTGACCACCCCTGGTATATATATATATATTCATAATTTATGATTTTTAAAAAGTGTGATATATTGATAAATTATTAAAATATTTTAAAAATACGTATTATATATAGAATAATACAAATATTTTTTTAAGTATATTAAAGATTCTTTCTTTCATAATAATTGTCTATTTTTTATATATAATTTGATTCTATATTAAAAATATTGAATATATAAAATATATTTATTCTAAAAACCGATTATAAAAAAAATATAAAATAAATTCAGGATTTTAAAACGATTTGTATATTCTGTTAAATTTATACGTTACATAATAGAGACTATTTTTTTTTAATGCAGACAAAAATCCCTCAGACAAAAGAGAGCTTTAGTGAATGAAAAGAGAATAAAAAAAAAAATATCACAGAGAAAGTTGTAATGCGGTAGAAAGGCGATGTTTACAGGAATTTCTGGTGAAAGCTGCAACTAATGGTATTTGAACTGTAGTTTAGTAAAATCAAATATTTAAATATTAGCAGAGATGATAACTTTTAACGTAAATTCAAAAGTTAAATACGATTTATCATAGTTAATATCCTCTAACATGTTGAAAATCTGATAAACTTAACAGTACTATATTTGTGCCGCGTACATATTTAAATTATTAAAGCTTATTTAAATTTAAAATTCTACATGTTTTTTTTTCCATTGAAATATAATGCAATATTCAAATTTTAAAATAGATATAATTTTTCCAATTTTTAATGGCGATTCAATTATATTCAATTATAAGGCTTTCAACTAAATTACCCGGCTTCAGTTTAAATAACCATAATGAGCTTTCAGAAGTAGTAGCGGCATTAAGTTTTACGAAGCTTTCTTTTAACGACAAAAAAAAGCTAATTCGAAAAAGTCTTTTTCTATTTTCGACCAAATTAAAACCAAAAATTCTACTATATGTATATATATATATATATATATATATATATATATATATATATATATATATATATATATATATATATATATATATATTAATTATATATTTTATTATTAAATATATTAATTTGTAATATAGTAAAATAATATCGTGGTTAAAATATATGTATTTTTTTTTCTTCATCCTGTGAACGTTTAATCTTTGTCAACGCGAGATTGATAGGTTTTTGCGAACAACTTTTTCGACTGCGATTAATCTGTTCAATCTGAAAAGCCACAGGATTTTCGCAAAGTGAACAAATTCCGAATTTGTATTATATATATATATATATATATATATACACAAAAGTTTTTAATACAAAGAAGATTTTTATCTGCGACTAAAATGTCTTGCCTCTGCACATTTTCATGTAAAACTGAAAAAGTTTAAGCGCACAAAAGACGCGAAAACTATTCGAATCTTTCGTCCGATTAAAACAAAAAAAAAGAAGAAATGAATAAAATAAAAAAAAGCGGAACAATTAAAAAGTTGTCGGACGAACGTTGAAAAGTTTGTGAATTCAATTATTATTATGGTCATATAACATTATATATATCTGTTGATCTCTAAAACAGGGGTGTCAAACTTAATGCGTAAATGCGGACCACGTGAACTTTTGTGTACTAAGTTGCTGGTTGCACTCTAAAAAAACTTGATAATTAAAATATCACTTATAATTAATTAAATCTATACACTAAATATAAAAATATTTTTTTCTATAAAAAAATACATTTTTATATCGTATTACCAATAATAACAATCGTACCATTCTATTATCATATAAATTTATCGATAAACATCGCATTATCTTATTGTCGCATCATTAGTGGCAATTATATCGTAAAAGCAATATAATTAATTTCCAATTATTCTATAAATCTGTTAATTTATTTTTACATTGTCATCAAATGTGAATAAGTATACAAAGTTTCAGCTGAATTGAACATTGAAAAATATTCGAAAAATCGATTAAAAAATTCCACCCACACGGGGGGGAATTATGAGCGCTCGTTCGACATGCCCGATTTAAAAGATGTATTTTTATAATTTTATAAAATCGTCAATTTATATAAAAAAAAAAAATATATTGACTTACCTTAATATCCTATCTCTCCTTTCACTTTCGAATCCATTTTGTATATCCTGAGCGGAAAACTTCCATAACGCTTCACTCGTTACGACGCCGAACAACAAATCGTATCTATTCTGCATGCTTCTACCGGAATTTCTATCGCTTCTTTTCATGTGACTATTGTAATTCGAGCTGGATTCGCTAGGTGCATAGCTTTGTACGTCGCTCATTGTAGAATATGTTAGAAATTCCTTAGCATAATCAGTTTTAATTACGACACCGTCCACCGAAGGTCCGAATGCCGACAGATAATTAGGCGCCGTAACGTCGGCCTTCAGCAATTCTTCAATAGGCGATTCTCTAAGACAGTCGACAATTTCCTCGTGATCCTTGACCAGGTTCTCGGGTATTGTGCAATTCACTTCACGTGCTAAACGCACCGAATAGTTGACGGGATCTTCGACCAAAGCCCACGAGCTTAAAGCTGAACCGGATAATAGAACCGCTCGGTGAAATAATCCTGTGATGAAAAAAGAACAGATTTTATTATATTGTATTGAAATTTATCATTTCAGTATATGTAATAAAAATAAAAAAAAAATATATATTTTTCGTCACAAAATTAAATTATAGCTTTGACCAGTGATAGACAACATTTGGCCATAAGACCGCATATGGCCTTTTGAATTAACAAATGCAACATTATTTTCAACTTTTAATTTTTCTAAAATTACAACATTAGTAATTTTCATTTATCGTTGCATTGCTAAAAAATAATCTTTATATGCAAAAAGCTTTCCTACTAAATATATTCGTATAATAAAAAATTGTTCAAGAAATTCAACTATATATTTAATATAATAGACTTATTGTGTCAATGTAAATTAATATACAAGGATTTTCAAGCCTTTTAAAGTTTGATTTATGGAGTTTTGTAAAAGGCTTATGGGATTTGCAGATTTTTTGATATATATTTTAAAAAAAGAAGGCAGATATTTTTTAATCTTCTACCGAATTTAATAATGAGGATCACAAAAATATTAAGAGTTTATTGAAGAAAATCAGATTTTTTAATATTTTATTTTCCCAAAATGTTTGATATAAATTAACATTTTCATTGAAGATCTATAATACAAAAAAAAATGAAATTATTTTATATATAAAAAAATAATATTGTTATTAAAAATTTTATCTAAATTATAAATTTTTATTTTTCTTTTGGAATTTAAATGAATGAATTTTTAATTTAAATTGAAAATATATATGAGAAAAATATTAGAAAAAAAAATCAACTATACACAAAATATAGATACTATTAAGATTTAAATTGAAAATTTATATTGTTAATTGCTTACTAATAACAAAACGATAACAACAATCGAAACTATCAATCAATCAATCGATCGAACGTCGCACAGTTAAAATTTAACATCGTCGCAGTAACGGACACGCTATATATACCATATATATATATAACCGGCAAAATTCGAAATCGTTCGTCGATAATTTGCAAAATTTCCACTTCAAAATAATCTTTCGACTCCATTTTGGATAATTACGCCGGTGATTGGCAGTAAGCTGGCAACTGACTCCGACGAACGGTCCATCTCTTGAAACTTAATTACCCGTTAATTCACCATCATTCCGAGTTAGTGGTGCGAATCGTCGACGAACCATAATGACTTCGAATATATAAAATGTTTTCGTTTTTAAATCGACCGATACAATTTTGTATATTTTATAAATTTCACTTTATATATACACATATATATATATTGATTAGTAAATTCGAAACATTTGTATAATAGTATTTACTGTGTATTGTAATTAATTATAATGCGCTTGTGAGCAATTGTAATGAACCGATATCTGAAACCGGAATGCGATTAATGCACCGTATCATAATTGAGTTACACGTTCATGATTCAACTGGTATCTATGCATTTCAATTATATATATATATATGTGTGTGTATATATTAATCTATATTATTATATTGTATATAAACTGTGCGATTAATTTTATAAATGATGCTCGTGATTGATTGCTAATTAATATACTTGCTTAATATAATATTTTGTGACGTTCGTGATTGGATTTGTTTATCGTCGACGAACAGATTGTGTATATTATAATTATGATATAACGCTGTGATCAAAAAGTATGGTTAATTTGTTTATAAAATGTAAATTCTTTAAAATCAATTTCATTCCTTTTCAAAGTAATTCCCATTTGATAAAATGCACTTTTGCCAGTCCTCGAAATAGTCGGAATAGTCTTTTTCCGGTATAGCATTCAAAATCTTCTTCGATTCGATTTTTATCTCTTCAATCGTATCAAAATGGCGTCTCCGCAATGATCTTTTGAGTTTTCTGAATAGTCAGAAGTCGCGCGGAGCCAAATCGGGCGAATACTGTGCTTGCAGAAAGATATGAGTCGAATTTTTGGCAAAAAAGTCACGAAAAATCAATGCAGTATGACATAGTAATGAAGGAAACAAGAGTTGTAAAAACACGTATAACTCGAAGATAATTAAACATTTTGACAAAAAAAACGCTTGGCAAATATTATAGACATTCCTACCAACCTAGGAATAAAATTATAATTTATCTGCCTTTTTAATGTCCAGGAGTTTTAAATGGCAATTTCACCTTATTTTTTGATCACAGTAGTAAATTTATTTAATTTATAATAAAATAATATATATTATATTATAATATTTTTTATAAGGAATAATGTTTGAAGATTGAAAAAAAAAGAAATAATGAAATTTAGGCCTAAAAAGGTTGTTGATTTAGAGATTTGTCATCTTATTTATATAAAATAATTTATAAAATATGTTATTATAATTTTAAATCGTTATTATTGTTGTATATTATCATGAACTATATTTGTATTTATTATAGACATTTTCTTATTAATTGAAAATGAATGAAACCTCCGAAATAAAAAAAAATGGATCAAATATCATTATATATCATAATTATGTCGAATATACTCGTTCAAAAAAAAAAAGAATTTTACATAAATAAAAAAAAACGTGATTATATTTTAGAATATATATTAATAATCAATCGTTAAAAGGTCGATACGAATATTGTGTATTTTATCGTCACAATATATATGTATATATACGAAATATATAATAGAAATTTCGATTTTATCAACCGGAAAAGGGGGGAGAGGGCACGGTTTCGCATGCCGAAAACTCGAAGGATAATTAAGCTCGAGTCCTTCAGGTGATTCACGTTTAGCTTTCGAGTCGCGTGCAAAGTCGACACGTTTCCGGTTAGAAGCCCGTCACGAATAATAAGTTACGATTTGACTAACGTCGAAAAACACGGCTTATAATCATTTAAACGAAGCACAGGAAAAAAAATAGAAAAAAAAAAAAAAAATATATATATATATATATATATATATATATATGTATAGATATTTTCTTTCGGTCTATTGAGAAAAAAAATTGAAACGTGTAGTAGATAAGAGATGAGAAGAGAGAGAGAGAGAGAGAAAATAAGCCGTAAGAAAACAAAATTAAAAAGCGATTTATTTTTCGACGGACGATTTTCTGAGGTTTTTCACCGAAAATGTCGTATTCAATGTACGTAAATATATATATATATATATATATATATATATATATATATATATACGGAAAAATGAAACGGGCGAGGGGGGCGGAGCGGAGACGGCGGGTAGAGGAAAGACGAATATAATATATTTTGTGCGAGAAGACATTCAAAGAAGATTGACTTTAATCTGATAAAATTTCAGATTCGTTCAAGTGAGAATTTTGAGAGAGAGAGAGAGAGAAGAATAAGAATGAAAGAAAAAAAAATGACGGAAGAACTGGAAGAATTTTGGTAATTTTTTCTTTCAATACAATACCACGACAGATGTAGTCGATGCGCTATCGCAACATGCTTAAAAAAAAAGAAATATTCGAAAAAGACATTCGTTTATTCTTTTCTATTTTATTTCTTTTTTTTTATTTTCAAATATCAGATTTTCTTTACAAATTTGTATGTAATCTTTTGTCGTCGTTAAAAAAATCTCGTCTTTTTTATATGTGAATTATTATTATTTTGGTTTCTAATTATAATTTTTCCGAGAAAAAAGGTTTTTTTTAAATCATTTTATATAAATAAAATACGTAAGTATTTATTCATCAAATAATAATGATATTATTATTTCAACGAAATATTGAATGTTGATAATCTTATTTTTATTACGAATAAACGAAAAAAAAATATATAAATTTTTTATTCAACAAAAATATTTGTAACAATAATAAAATATAAATTTGCATACAAAAATATATTAATTTTATTTATTATAGATTTTATTTATTTTTAATATAGGTATATATTTTAGAAATAAATTTATATAAAAAATATAAAAAGTTTTGATATTATTCGCTATTATAAATTATTTCTTAAAGATTAATACTAAATAAATAATTTTAGTATTCTCAATCTTATTACTGTATAACATAGTTTTTCTATTACGAGATATGTTTATACGAAATTTTGTTATTATTTTTAATTTATGAATTCTATGAAATTACCAATGGGTCTAAAAAGACCCCATTGGTAATTTTAAATATAATTTGAAAGCAACATGTGCGATATATTTATAAATACGTAATTCATTCAATACAATATATAAAAATATTTTATCGTAAAAGCGTTATAATTAATTGTCATTAATTAGTCAATTATTTTCTAAATCTGTAAATTGATACTTGCATTGTCATCTAGAGTGAGCGAATGTGCAAAGTTTCAGCTGAAACTAACATCGGAAAATGCTGGAAAAATCGATTACAAAATTTCACCCGGACAAACGGACAAGTGAAACATATATAAAAGTATGTTTAAAAATAATAAACGAATTCTACTAGATATAGAAACGACAACTATCGTATTCGCACCGTAATAAGATACGGTAGAAAAATGAAATTTTTCCAATTTTCAACGAAACGCTGACCGGATAGAATTCGGGTTGAAATGAAACAAAAAAAAAATATATTAGATGGGCGTTATTCAATATCATATAATAAGTGCGTTTACCTGGCATGACTGTCGGCGATATCATAAGGAAATTGATACAGGCGGCCCCAGAACCGTGTCCGAGTAATGTGACACTGCCCGGATCGCCACCGAACAGCCCTATGTTCTGTTGGACCCAATGAAGGGCGGCTATTTGATCCATGAGGCCGTAATTTGCCACTCTTGCCTTCACATGTGGCGACGGATTGGCGTTCAAAAAACCTGAAATAAATCGTAATCTTAGTATCGATTGAAAATTTTACATTTTTCATAGACATGATAAAATTTTTTTGCAAAATATCAAATACGAAGTTTAGATAATTATATATATATTATAGTAAAAATATTTCAGATCCTTGCGTCCTTGGAATATATCCCTTTGCCGATGTCCTTCCTAAATACTGATTATAATCGTTAGTTCAAGGGAAATATCTATGCTTTAACTCGAAATATTCAAAACATAGCAGTGTTAATATGACAAGATATGAAGAGTATTTGAAAATTGAGGACAAAACTAATGACTCGATATTGTGATAATCAATATACAAAGTTGTTATATTATTTTTTTTTTTAATATAAAAATATGCAAATTAACCGTTAATAGTATCTGAATTTAAATTATATTTATATATAAATATTTATTTTTATAAAAATAAAAATAGATAATATTAATTATCATAAATATATTTTTTTAATAATATTACTCATTGATCAAATATTGAAATTTAAATTAAGAATTTGCTCGTATATCAAGATTAGTATAAATTTAAATATTGAGTTATATTTTATAGTATATTATACAATATAAAAAATCATATATAAACGTATACGAAATACTATCAAATATCGTATAGCAGGCATGTTAAACACAAAACTCGCGGGCCGTATGAGGCTCGTCAATATGACTTATACTTCCATTTAATAAAGTTGTAATGAGCAGTATAAATTATTACAAAACGATGTATTGATAATGAAATTAGTAAGTTAGTAGAATGAGGCCCACAACTAAGTAAATAAAAACACGTGTAGCCCGCAAAAGACGAAGAGTTTAACACGCCTGTCGAAAATAATTTTTAAAGAGTCACACATTGTCAATCCGTTAAGCAGGCATGTTTAATTGTTTCTCGCCGAGGTATTTCGTTTTTTTTTTTTTTTTTTGATATAATATATAAAATTATTAATTTTTATTTGTATAATATATAGTATTGTATAATGAATTTGTAGTATACATTTTGTATCGATCGTCAAGATTGCAATTGATTATTTTAAAGTACAACACATTTTTATTATTGCGTCTCGCAATATATGCTATTAGTTTGACACGCTTGTCGTATTGCGTATATCAAAAAAAAATGGCAATAATTTTATAATTTATTACACAGCATTACAAAAGTAAATATATATATATATATATATATATATATAGAGAGAGAGAGAGAGAATTTTTACAATATTTAAATTATTACTCAAATAAAATAAAGAGCTTCAGACACTAGAGCATATGTATATTTATGACGGTACATAGGTGAATATTTTGCACAATAGAGATATGGAAAACGCTTCCCAAGTGTACATACCAAACAACCCTAGACGATAATTTATGGTGATAACCACCATATCTGAATAGCTCGCTAGCACGGATCCGTCGTAGGGATTTCCTGAATTCCACTCGAAGGATTCACCATGAATGTACATTAGTACAGGATGTTTCACATCTCGTTGCCCATCTGTAACAAAAAAAATAAAATAAAAATAATAATATATACTTTGACATTGACTGTATATTTGTATAATTATCAAGAATATATGAATTTTCTTTTTAATGTATTATATAATAAATATACTATATATATATATATATATATATATATATATGAAAATTCACGTGAGAAAAATACAAATTTTCATGTATCGACGACATGTATTCGTATCGTGAAAGTTCAATTTTATTATCGGCGTAATAATTTTCGCTTAATATTATTAATCTATTATGGAAAAACGTGTATGAAAATAGAAAAGTTGGACGCTCTTTTTTTTATTATTTTTTTTTTCATTTTCATTTTTACTTTCTTGTGCACGTAATAAAATCTCATTAATTTTAAGCGGACGTCTTTTTTTTTCATTCTTGCTTTTAACAAGTTGAAAAAAAATATTGCTAAAAATAATGATCATTTGAGACATATTCGAAATAACGAAGAAAAATATATTTTCTTCGCCGGAAGAAAAAGTGATGTTCAGTCATTATTCTATCACGTAAAAGATACATTACACGCAATATGAGTAAATATTATATTTTTTCATATTTTTGTGATATCGATATAAAGAGCAAATTGTTATATATTTTATTTAAATTTATTATTTATAAATATTCAATCATTTAGATCGATAGCATAAAAAAGATATTTTTTGCCAAAAACTCGACTCATCGTTTTGCAACCTCCGTATTTACCTGATTTGACTCCGTGCGACTTCTGGCTATTCAGCAAATTCAAAAGGCAAATGCAAGGATATCGTTTTGACACGATTGAGGAGATAAAAAACTGAATCAAAGAAAGATTTGAAGGCAAAGTGCGTTTTATTGGACGAGGACAAATTCATCTTACTTTTTGATCATAGGTTTATAATTGTTTTTAATTTTTTTTTCTAATATTTAAATAAAATATAAAATAATCATAATAGATTTACATAATAAATAAGACACATTTATCATAAAAAAAATTAAAATAAATTAAATAATTTGTATTTAGTTCATCGTTTATTATAGCGAACGAAAGAGAAAAATTTCTCACTGGAAAAAAAATGCAATCGTCTAAGAAAAAAAAAAGTTTTCAAGGAATTTTCCGCCATTTACGCCATTTACCGGGGTGAAAAGTTCAACGGAAAATTTACTTATTACTCCGTCCGGTATCAAAAAGAAAAAAGATGACCACACTAAATCTTTAAAATACATATTGCCGTGAATGAAAACTTTTCAGATTGCCAACGAAATTCGTCCGTAAATTTTGCGGTTCGTGGATAATTTTTTTTATCACATTACGTAATATAAAAAATACTTATTTTTCATCCAATTTAACTGAATATAATATAAAATATTAAATATTATCGATTCTAGCAATATTAAAAAATATAATTTCATTTTTTTTAAACTCTTTTTCATAATAATATTTTGACAGCATAAATCTCAAATACAATATTTATGTTTATATTGATAAAAATATATGATGATTTTATGAGATTTAAAAATTAAATAAAGAGTTCATATTTTAAATGTAATTATTTTTTTTACGTACTAATATAATAAATCGGTATTAATATAGTTTATAAAATGATAAATATATACTTTTTAATATAAAAAAAATATAACGATTGACTCGATTTTCCACAAAGCATTATTGGAAATCGCGTCGATTAGCCATTTAAAATTAATTAATTAATGAAGCAATTACCATTTTAAAAGCGATCAATTAGTAATTACGTATAAATCGAAATGCATAATTACTTTTTTCTTTTTTTTTTTTTTGAATAATTTATTCGCGATTAAATTTCATTAAAAATTATTATCATTTTTTTTAGAAAATGGAAAACGTTATATTATTAACACAAAGTCACGTCGTCTACGCTTTTTCAGCGGTTTGAAAAAGCTTATACGTATATTATTATTATTATTATTATACGTTAGCGACAAAAGAAATATTTTTCTTTTGATATGTCAGAATATATATATATATATATATATATATATATATATATATATATATATATATATATATATATATATGTATATATAAAATAAAAAAAAACTTGACAGTGAATATGAAACGCATACGAAGAAAATGGAAAGAAAATAAAAATACGTATAAAGAAATGAATGGTCGAATACTCTTTTGGATTGCTGAAAAAAAGAAGGTTGGCGATTTTATTTTTATTTTATTTTTTCGCAGCGAAGCCTTTCAATTTCGAACGACACGAATCCCGCCAGAATTTAATTTTACCCCCTTTTTTTCCCCGCCATCCCGCTTCTCACCTCCTCACCTCTCCTCTGTGTGCAATCGCAGTTTTATTTTTATGTGCTATATATATATATTTTTTTTTTTTCAGACTTTTCTAGAATTTTCAGCCACGCAACGATGCGTTCGTACGTGCCAGTTTGCTGAAAGAGCCTTTTTTTACCCCGTTTTTTTTTCTTTTATTATTATTATTATGAAATCGACACAAACAATTGTTCATCGAATTTCTCTTTGTAAAACGGACCGCGACCTTTATAAAGTTGTGTGCACATTTTTTTTTAATTTTTTTTATTATTTTCATTATAGAATGCAAATTTTTATTTTATAATGATATTTTATTAACGATTAACTATTTCCATTTATTCGATATACAAGTACGTGCGTAAATTTTGAAAAGCAACTACAACGTTTAACAATTTATTATTATTAATAACGTATTTAAATGTAAATTTATTGAGCGCCCATTTCAAATTCAACTAATATCGATGTGGAAAGTGTTAATGGCGAATTTAATTACACTTTCAAATCGCATAATTCAGTGATTATTATTGCGCATATATTTTCGGTACACGATTTTCGAAATTATTCGTGTAAATAAATCGACGTCGCAAATTTGACAAATTCGTATAATTTCATAATTCCATGTCGGAACAATTTGTGTACACTTTTTTTTTTTATATCGAGAATTATTATAATTTATGAATCGTGTGACGTTGCATAAATTTTAAATAGATAGAAATCGATTTATCGTGCGATAAAGTCAAAAAGCGTGACGTTTTATCCCATTATTCGAATGGCTGACGTTAGATTTGTATATTTTGCTGCGATTCGTATAATTGTCGTTGACAGTTATGAATTGCAATTTATACACTTCGACGAATTTGAATATTAGAATTTAGTTCAATGGATTCTAATATTGAAGTACGAAAATTTGTCTAGCTGTGCTCCGTGATCTGTGAAGCTTTCCGATAACATTTAAGCTGAATTCAGAATATTTGCACAATGAAAATTTTATAATTTTTATCATTATTGTAAATATATTAAATTATATAATCAATGAATCGAATTGTTATATGAAATTAGTATTTTTAAGAGCAATGTCGATAAGTAAACAAGAGAATAAGTTTCATATATATATATTGAAGTCCGAAAGCGAAACCGAAGTCTAGAATGAGAGTTTTCGAAAAATAGACGAGAAAATAACGGAAGGGAATAGAAAGGGAAAAAAGTCGCTCTAACAAAATCAGGTAGGTAAGCCCTTGGTAACATTGAAAGCGCTTTCAAAATATGTTTACACGGAAAACTTTCCTTGTATTGCAGAACCAAGAGAAAGGGTGAAAACTTTTGCGTACAGTTCAGTTACTTAAGGGATGGGAATAGTCCCTAATATGAAGTCGTGCGAAAATAGCTAGACCTTTATTATTCCTTGTCTGAAATGTGTTTTCTTTTATTAATATATATATATATATATATATATATATATATATATATATATATATATATATATATATTTTAAGACTTATATTAATATATTATTGATTCATCATACTAACAAAATTTAATTAATACAACAATTTAAAATCGAATTCAAATCTTGCGTTTATTTTGGGACACCTAAATAATATCCACTTATTTACAAGAAATAAATATAAAAATAATTTATTTTTCAATAGTTTAATATGATAATTTTAATATTAATAGAATTATTTATTCACAAATACAATTAAACTTTTTATTTATTCGTTTCAAAAAAAAAAAAAAATACGTTGCAAAAATATGAAATCATTCCGCGACGCTTTTTTCATTGAAATTGCATCGAAATATTTTTCTATGTTGGTAAAAAAAATATTCAATTAAAATTCTGCGTTCGTAAAAAAGTTGATTTATAGATAAATTGTCGAAAAAAATTTTTTTTTCATACACATTGTCAATTTTATTTTTCGCTATTAATGTAGATTTTATTAAAAAAAAATGACGGGTGAAAAGTGTAATGAATTTTAATGTATCACGTTTATGTTTTTCATTAATACAATTTTTTTTAAATTTTTATTAAATACTATATAAAATATATTCGATCTATTTTAATCTAATATATTTATATATAGCATTTAGTATATTTTTTTCATACATTATTAAATTTTACTATTGCGTGTTTTTTTTTTGTCATGTAACACCTGTCACCTTTCTGCTAAAGCTTACTACTATACTATATAAAAGCACAAAACTTTTTTTTCGCCCTTACAAAAAACATCTCCATTTTCCTTTCTTCATATAACCGGACTATTTTTGGATATATTTTCACCGATCATAGTTTGTCGTCACGCACGTGTTTACCCCAATTTCCACGGTTTAACATTTATATTAAAAAGGATGGAAAGAAAAAGAAAAAAAACGGTCTCTTGATTAAATTTGGCATTTTCCACTGACGCATTGTACGAGCCTTAACTTTTCCAAATTCGAACGACAATATGGATATCAAATATATCACAGACTCTTTGTACCTTTTATTATTATTATTATTATTTTCTACGTCCTAAATACAAGTAAACACTTTATTGGGTTCTTTGTAAGCTGACGACGTATGTCGCGTGGGTTAAAGCTCACATTTTTTTGTGTGTATTCTTTATATAGACGAAAATTTTCCGCTTTTCCGCCGAATGCTAATAATAATAGTAGTGACGATAAAGTTTTTTTTTATATATATTTCGTCTCAGAAGCGACAATAACAACGTAACGCCATTATCGCGATGAAGATAGTGACTTTAATTTATATGATTTATATCGTTAAAATTGTAGTCAAATTTGTAACGTTTTTATTTATTGCGTCTCGTAAAAGACATAAACCGTAAATTTTGCCACCGAATGGGGCCCCGAAGGGCAATTTTGCGTCTCTTTTTCCGCTAAATCCTTCAATCATCTTTCGTTTCAAAAAGAAAACGGCTCTTTTTTTTGTATTATTATTTTTCATTGCACGCGCCGCCCTTTTTTCGCGCTTAAAACAATAACTGTAAGACATATTCTCTTTGCATACGAGCAATAAAAAACGTACAAAATGGTCACTAAAAATAAAAATTACATGAACGTACCTTATATATATTATACATATATATATATATATATATATATATATATATATATATATATATATATATATATATATATATATATATATATATATATATATATATCTGAAAGCTCAAGTGTTATACATTTTAACGTAATACACGTAGTAGCATCTTAAAATTTTATGGTTTATAAAGCTTATATAGTTTATTTCAACTTAGTTGCGAATATATGGAATTTTGATATATAAATTATTTTATCAAATATTAATAATTCAATCACCTCTATAATAGTTTTGATCTAAATCATTTATTAATTGATAAATTAAAAATATATCAATACTAATATAATGCAATGAAATTAAATTAAATCAATATAATCGACAAAATGAAAATGTAACATTGAGAACAAAAAGTAAAATCGGAATAGTATATTTTCGGTATAGTCTTCAAGACTTTCTTCGATTTGGTTTTAATCTCCGCAATTGTGTCAAAACGGCGACTCTGCCTTGGCCTTTTGAGTTTGCTGCATAGACAGAAGTCGCACGGAGCCAAATTATGCGAATACGGTGGATGCAAAACGGTATGAGTCGATTTTTTGGCAAAAAAAGTCGCGATGAATCAATGCAGTATGACATATATTATAGTGATGAAGGAACCGAGAGTTGTAAAAACACGTGTCACTCAGTGATAATTAAATCTTTTGGTTTAAAATTTAAAATTTAATGCTCGGGAGTTTAAAAGGACAATTTCACCTTACTTTTTGATCACAGTAGTATAATAATAATAAAATGAAATCAATATTATCGACAAATTGAAAATATATATAATATTTGCGTATATTTTATACAATATAATATTTTAAAACGTACATAGGGGATGAATTTAAATATAAAAAAAAAATGAAGGGGTTCACAGCGAGGATCGGATGTTGCGATAAGAGTGGAAAATATTGCGGGATCAACGGAGTTTTTCCAGCGAAAACGACGCTTAATTTTAACATTCAATTTAGAGAGGCGAAATTAAATTACTGGGACCCTCTCTAGAGGGTTGTTCGTCAATTTTAACCTCAGAAACGTTTCACTTTTCGATTCTTCTGTGAAACGTCGATCGTGTACGTCGATAAAGTTGCGAGTCGTTCTGTCGCCTGTTTTATGTATTAATCGCGATTTAAATATTTAAATAATGTAGACTTAATAATAATGTTCTTAAAAATAAGTAGGTTTTTTTTTAATATTAATATTAATTATTATTTAAGTCGTGCGAAAATTTATAAAAGAAAAACAATATTTTTTTCTATTGTTTTTCATGCTAATTAAATTAATTTATATAACACATATATATTTTAATAAAAATAAAAAATCAATTGAAAGTAAATATTGACCAAAAATTTTAGTTAAAAACCTTTATTAATATTAAAAATAAAAAATTGATAGAAATATATATTTTTATAAAAGGTTATTTTTATTATTATATAGGATTAATAAAAAAATAAATAATTAAAACAATTATACTATAATCTTGATAATAAATCTTTATAAATCTATTTTACACTATCAATATTAATATTAATGTTATTCCGTTATAAATAATAAGCAACAATATAATATTATATAAGTGAACAATATAGATAAGTGAATTCAATCGCATTAATTTAACTAATTTAATTTAGGAATTAATTATATAATATATAAGCTAATATAAAATCATATGAAATAATTTATAAAATATTATATTATTATCGTATACATAAAATGCTAGCGCCGCCGAGCACCGAACGACTCACGCTCTCGCAATGACGTCATCATATAATATTACGCTAATATAAGTACGTAAAAACATTGTTGTTAGATGAATTTATGTTACTTTTGTAATATTTTCAATTTAATTTTAATAAACTGATTATATATATATATATATATATATATATATATATATATATATATATATATATATATATATATATATATATATATATATATATATATATATATATATATATATATATATATAATAAAATGGTGCATATTATACTTATAATGACCTTACACACACGGCGCGTATTCGCACACGGTTCCACTTGTATTTATATAAAATTTACTACAATAATATAATCGATGTTAACATCAAACACAAACATGTAATCGTCGATAACATTCAGACACATATTTAAAACAATATCGACCGTCCATAAAACGATCCATATTTGTACCTTTCTACGCAAATCGAAATATAATATATATATATATATATATATATATATATATATATATATATGTATATATATATATATATATATATATATATATATATATAATGCCGTTATCGTTCGTTAACGGCGCAATCATCGACGTTTATGCATCGTCGCCGTCATCGTTAATACGCCGAAACGATCGGAATTTTCCTATACGCTTTCCACTCACCCTATAAGTTCTATTATAACTATTATATTATACACACCCTCGATAAATATTATACACGCACACACACATATATATATATATATATATATATTTAAGTGGGTTGGTAGGTGGAAAAGATGCGATTTAAGAGGTTGAGGGGTGAGTTTTAACGCGCGATAACGACGCAATTAAGTAGCCGTTAAGCAAGTACGGACCGAGATTTTATCGTGTCGGTGTCCGCGCGTCTAAAACGGACCGTCATTTAATGACAAAGAAGTCTGTCTGTCTCATTTTGAACGATACGTCTCTTTCACATTCACGTGCGTGAATACAGTGCGCCGCAAAATGTGCAAAAATTTTCTTACAATTCATTTATTTATTTTTTTTTGAACGATTTTCACGAATTTTCATTGATAATAGAAAAAAAAATAGAATGTTTCATTTAAAATATTAATTAATTTATATAATGTCATCGATAATGAGTAAGTATATAAAATTTTGGTTCAATTGAATATTGAAAAGTGGTCGAATAATCGATTGAAAGATTTGTACCGGATAAACAGACAAACGGTTCACGCTTAACAAAAGTGTGTAAAATGTATATTAATCGTGTTCATAATGATAGTGTTATTTATAATTAGTTTTATCTATTCGTCAATGAAATATAGATGATATATGAGAGTTACTTTTAATTTGAAACACTAAAAATTTCATGAATAGAAAATTGATTTTCTTTCACTTAATATATAATAATATCATTTTAGTATTAATTACAGCTTTAAATTGACATATAATTATTATTTTAACGTTTATAAATAAAATATTAGTATAATATTTTTCATACTATATATTATGAATATTTGCTTTAATGATGTATCAAATTCTTCATAAAAAGTATAAAATTATACTAGTAATTTGTATCTGTAAAATTTTAATATATCGATATCAATGTTTATTGATTATATTTATAATTATATTTATATTGAAAAAATATATATATTTTTATTTATATAACGTTGTATGCTATGAAATAGTTTATAATAACTTTCGTTGACAAAGTTTATATGAATGTTCCTATTAACTTCAGTTTTTGATATAAATACCAAACAAGTTAACCGCAGGAATCGCAACATATTTAAACCAACTTGCATACAAGTGCAAGAATGTAAATATATATATATATATATATATATATATATATATATATATATATATATATATATATATATATATATATATTGAAATACATTCGTCTATTTTATAAGTAATATATCACTGTGATCAAAAAGTAAGGTGAAATTATTATTTAAAACAACCGGGCATTAAGAAGGCAAGTGAATTATATTTTTTTTTCTAGGTTGGTAGGACTGTCTATATCATTTGCCAAGCGGCTTTTTGTCAAAAGTTTTAATTATCTCAGAGTTACACGTATTTTCACAACTCTCGGTTTTTCCATCATGACAATGCACCATGTCATACTGCATTGGTTCTTTGTGATTTTTGTTCCAAAAACTTGACTCATATCGTTCCGCAACCATCGTATTCGCCTGAATTGGCTCCGTGCAACTTTCGACTATTCAGCAAACACAAACGGCTAATGCGGGGACACCGTTTTGACACGATTGAAGAGATTAAAAAACCGAATCGAATAAGGTTTTGAAGGCTATATCGGAAAAAGACTATCGAACGGGGATTATTTTGAAGGGGATTAAAAATTGATTTGAAAGAGTAAATGTAAAAAAAGAATTTACATTTTATAAACAAATTCACCTTACTTTTTGATTACAGTATATATATATATATATATATATATATATATATATATATATATATATATATATATATATATATATATATATTTGTTTCATAGAAAATTTTCAATCCAATAGAAAATTTTTCACTTTTATAAATAGAAATGTAGATTTTTAGAACCCTCTGTGTGCCGGGGGTTCGATAACGACCGTATAAAGTTTACAACCGACCGACGAATATATATATATATATATATATATATATATATATATATATATATATATAAGTCTGGTGTGTGCGGTTCGCGACCTATCCCCTGCTATACCCTCGATTCGGTCGCATTTAAAGGGTTAATGTCTTCGAGAGACCCGCATATACGACGAAGAGCGCTTTTACGACGCCAATACATCAGCGATCCGCATCGGGCATATTAAAATAGAGCCTTTAGAAAATCGTCGATGTTCTTTTCTTACTTTGGATCGACGACTTTTTTTTGGTTTTGACGTTTGTTCCCCATTTCAAAACGTCGACATTTTTTTAATATATATATATATATTATATATTTTTCGAAAATTTTCTTATATAATTTATATATCAAAATATTAATTGTTTATTATATACTTATAATATTATATTACTAATTAATATATTTGAATAATTTCACAATATTTTAATACGTCTTCAAAACTTAAACGTGGACTAAATTTTTTCATTACGTTTTTATAAACGTATTTTCACACAAACCATTTTAATAACGTTATTTTTGTAAGTTTCGATCTGAAAATTTATCTGCAAACTTTTAAAAGTGTATACTTTTACAAAATGTAAAAAGTTTTTTTTATATATATTATATATTGTAATAAGATCCCCACTTAAAACGGTAATACTTTTAAAAAAATACTTATAGATTCACGCACAATTTTTATTTGAGATATGTAATATTTTATATCAAATATTATCTTATTTACAACTTTTAAAATAATTATTGTAACTTTATTTTTATTATATAGTATTTTGTTAACAAAAAAAGGAAATGAAAAATATCGTCACTCTGAATTTAAATAAGATAAGTAATATTGTATTAAAAGTATATTGTATTTCATAAATATGAAATTAAATTATTACTATGATGTACGATTACTAGATTATAGTGTTTTACTTAATTCTTTACTGCATAGTAGATCGTATATGATCTAAAATATTTTTTATTACTTTAACTGCATAGTGTCTTATATATGGATCAAAATGTTTTTTTTTTACATTTTCAATATTAAAAATATTTTTTTATGTAAAAATAAAAAATACAAGTCACTTTATTCACTCTTTTCATGTATTTTATATATATTTTTTTATTAATTATAAAAATCATGCGTTAAGAAATTAAACATTAAACCTATCGACACTTTTTGTACACATATTCCTACCGTGCTCGGTCAAAATGACCGGTCTATAAAAAAATATTTTTTATTTGTATAATTAAACGTAGATAATAGTCAATTTGTTGTTGAATGATTTAGTATTATACATACACACATATTTATAATTAATTAAAATATATATATTGAACGCGTAGATAAATTTATATATATATATATAAAAATATGAACAATATAATGGTCGCGCATTACAATTTGTCATTACTTTGAGCACATGTGAGTTTTCAATCATTCCCATATAGACAATTGTATATTATGTAAACACTAACCCCGTGTACGGATTATGGTTCATCCATGGGGCGGATATGTGCCGCGTTATGGATATTCTGGGTGCGAGATGCGATGCTTCGACGATTTATGGTACGGATGCAAATTTTGCATAATCCATAAATCAAACTAGACCCCGGAATGCACGTGGTGAATGTGAAATTCTCGAAATGTGCAAACGGCCCCCATTTTTGGGGGGACGGACGAGATCCAGTTTTAACCTCCCCCTAGTGAACGGTTACTGCCTATGCTGGTTCACAAACGAATCGTGTTTGCATCGCGGCCATAGTAAATATTTAAACTGTTGCCATTAGTTATCGTTGTTGTGCATATCGATTATTTTTTTTATTAATTAAATATGAATAAAAAATATATATATATAAATATAAAAAAATATTATAAATAAATTTTGATTAATTTATTCCATTATTCGTTAAATAATATTTGATTCAAATTAAAATATATAAGCTTAATTTATTTATTACATATCTGAACGCACATTCATTAATTTATTTAATTTAGAATATAAATATGATAGTTATAATATTTAAGACCATCATTTTTTAAGGGGGACGATTCATTTTTATGAAGTCGTATCCTCATTTTTCTTATGTAATAAATATTTAAACTTAAAAAAAAAATTGAAACGATCTCACAATCGAAGACTAAAGATTTTTTTTGGAATTTTTTGAGTGTATAGAATTTAAAAATGTGTTCAATCGATTTCAATGTGTCCTCCTTTGTCAGCAAACTATCATCCATTGTGTCCCCCTTTTCATAGTTTAAAAGTTAAACCGTGAGTATAAAATACACATGTCTCATATAAATAAACTAAAATTTCGCAAAAAAATATTTTAAATTAAATTAAAAATAATACTTAGATATAGATTAAACTGGAAATAATAAACGTTTTTCAGTAGTTTTCATATATTTATGACTGATTAACTGAACGTAAATATTTAACTTTGAACCATTATTAAAAATATTTTTTCATATAGAAAAAAAACATAATACGAGTTTGGTCTATGAAAATTTTTCACTAAAAACAAAAATCGCAATTTAGATTTTTAATAATGAAAATTTTAACACATTTCAGACACAATATCTAACCAATTTTTTTTCATTTAATCTAAAATGAATTATATAGAAATTTTTCAGAAACCTCAAATATCTTCATAGAAGCAATCTAAAATTTAATATTTACGAAGAATGAAAATAAAAAAAAAGTTCAATTTTGTAATACAACGCCCTTTGAAATCACGATAAAATATTTTTATTTTCCAGAGATATTTTCAAAGATTCGATTTAATTAAATTTTTTCGATTCCTATGAATATAGAAATGTGTTTATATATATATATATATATATATATATATATATATATATTTATATAAATATATATATATATATATATATTTATATAAATATATATATATATATATATATATATATATATATATATATATATATATACATAACGAAGAATTTTTAATATTATATCATTTCCAGTTTACAACATGGATATGAACTCATAAAAATGCGAAATCTTGTCTTAAAATGAAACCCGATTCCTTTTTTTTCCCGTCGAACGCTCTCGTTCAATGATAAAAAAAGCTAATATAAAAGAAAAATAATAACAGAAAAAGAAAATTCGGAAGTCTCACGTCTTATTTTTCTTCCGTATTGTTTTTTTTTTTTTTTAGAAACAAATGTATTAACCGATATATTTTTAATCAAGTTATTTTTAATATACGTTTCACAAAAAAAAAACGGAGAAATTACGAACTTGTTCATGTTTCGGTTGATTAGTACAAGTCTCATTAGTGAAAAACCATCCAATAAGTCGTTCCCATTAGGACAGTCATCCCTTAAGGGCCCTAACGAAGTAAATTCCTCCAAAGTAAGACATAACCACATACACTCAACCGCCAAAAATTTCCCATTTTCATCAATATATATATTACATTCGAATTTCAATTATACATATCAATACAATTATAAATAGAATTATATGAAATTAATTAATATTTTTAAAACTTCACAAAGGTGTTTATTTTATTTTTTTAATAAAATGAATGTAAATGAAGTAAATTATTATATATCGATCATTAATTCGTTTAAAGGAACATATTTATAATTAATATTACATATTTGTATAGCGCATTACTCGTTTATCAAAGAACATTTGGGCTTCTCAAAATTCCACCCCCATGTAATTTGAATCTAGAGCAATTTTTACGTTTAATTAAGTAATAAAAACGTTTCAACGTTGGCTCAAATCACAAATGCGAAGAAAAAAAGACGTTCAAGCAAAGAAAAAAAAAGGTTTCCTTTTCTCATGGAACCCACATAAAAATTTTAAGCATTGCTTTTTAAGGTTTTACGTTCTTTTTTTTTATTTTATACGCGTAGCGATTTTTTTTCTTCATCCTCTTTAGTTTTTCCTCTCGTTTGCTCCCGTTAAATTGTCGCTTAATTACCTCGAGCTTTCGCAACGGAAATCGGGCGAAAGCGCCGGATGTTGTCTGCAAACATGGCGAAGAGTACATCTGTTCGCATCTCAATTAAAAAGTTCATTTCGACTGCGACACGAGAAAATGTTCCCTTCGTTCAGAATTTACATATTATTCCTTATAACTCGGAAAAGCCGTTCCCGGTTTGACTTTTCTCTTTCGGTCAAAAGAAAACCGCCATATCTCCCCCTCATCCCCATCCCGCGTAAACCACGTTCTCGCCCATTTCGAAGCGCGAGTTACCGATTTTCTTTAATTGTTCATTTTCGTCAAAGTTTGAAAACATCTGCGCTCCGTCGGTGGAAAATCGAAATTTTCCATCTTTTCAAACAATTCAATATCTTTTCGACGTTACGTTCAGACGTCGAAGTATTCTATTCCCATTTTCATCGCGTTTCGGGCGTTTCTTTCGCTTGTCTTTTCATTTCGTTTTAATTGAATCGAACGCTAAAGTTAAGTAACTATAGAGAAACGTCGGCAAGTTTAAAATTTTTCGAATTGTCACTTCACAAAAACCGCAATGAAAAGCTATAAAGACAACAAGAATAATGCGCCGTTTCAACGTTACGATTCAAACATTATATTTAAATAATTCTATATACATACATATATATATATATATATATATATATATATATATATATTCTACTAAATTTATGAACATAGTGGATTTCAAGACTTTTCCAAAGCTCTTTCTATCTATCGTTAGTTACATAAAGATATTTTGGAAACGATATCCTTATCAAAAATTCAAACTAGCGTAACAAATCTTTTATCAATATATATATTCACATAATAAAATACGAACGTAAAATTTTAATTTATCATATATATAAATAAAAATATGTGCTATTTTCAGTATTTTTTGAACCACTGTATTCGCATCAAGGAACCAGCAGATGAAATCTATACAAAGTCTTGGGGATTTTGAAACGGCACAGGATTAAAACTATGCACTTAACGGTAAGTCGATCTATGAGTTTTACAAACTATCTGAGCAAGTTTACGGTTACCACTTTTGGTCTAAGCTGATTTCAGCTATTATATTATATTATATTGGTGCCACACCCTGCAAAATCTATGATCTGATCTAGAGACTTTTTCGATTAGGAAACATATGAAATTTTTCATATATATATATATATATATATATATATATATATATATATATATATATATATATATATATTTGGATATTTTATCGTCAATATTATGATAGGATCTATAAGCAATATCATTCTTATATATATAGAGTGAAACATTATTTTATTCTATATTGAAATATTTTCAACGATTTCTACGAAATATTATATTCATAATTTAGTCATTCGACGAGACACAATTAAAATATATATTAATTTATAGGAAACGTTGTAATATTAAATATTAATTAATATTAAATAAATGACTAATTTTATTTGTATTTGATACAATTCAGTGAATTTTGAATTAAAAACACGTTGATAATACAGTGTACTTTATATTATAATAATAATTATTATTTGCTAATCTAGAAAGTAATTATTATTATTATTATTATTTTATATATAATGATCACGTTTTATTTTTCAATATTAATAATAATATATTTATCTATATTAAGTTATATTAAAAGCTCTTAATTAAAACAGTATTAAATGGAATATTTTTATTTTTTTAAAATATTCTGAATTTTAATGATTAATTTCGAATCTATAAAACAATTTAAAAATCTATAAATTTTAATAAATTATTATTTTTAATTTATGTATTAGATTTTTATGAGGTCATTAATTAAAAAAATTGTAAATATTTTTTATTATTAAAAATTTTTATATTATATATTTTTATCTAAATTTCGTTAGATATTTTTTTTGTCTGATTTATACTATAAACTTATTATTTTATAATTGCAATATTAATATTGGTAAAAAAAACAATAATTACAATGATTAAAAAAAATAAAATTACGATCAGTACTAATAAATACATTAATCAAATTGTAAATAATATTTAAAATTAAAAATATATAAATAATTTTATTTATACATAAAAATAAAAACGAAAACGATACAAACAACATTTTTAGAAAATCGTCTCTGACAAAATTCTTTCTTGAAGAAAATCTAAATATGAACGAATCAGTCTGAAAATGCGACACGGGTGCGAAAATTGAACGGGTTTTCCATAGGAAAAGCTCTACGACATATCCTTAGCGCGTACGTAAGTTTTAAAGCCGTGTCATCAGCTTAATGGGCGAAAAGCTCTCATACTACATACACACACACACATATATATATATATGCACACGTGAAGCACAGGTGGTGATAAGGACATTTCCTGAAACGAATAGCCTTTCAGGATTAAAGGCGGTTTTGTACACGTGCCTAAACATCGGTTTAAATTTTACCAACCTTATGCATTCCGTTTATCTAATGTGTCGTCTACATTTATATTATTTTATTATGCATACGAATGCAATATTACTATATAAATACATTTTTTTTATATTATTGAAATATAAAATAAAAATTAATACATATACTACTGTGTTCAAAAAGTAAGGTGAAATTGTCATTGAAAATTCACGGCCTATAATTTTTTTTCCTAGGTTGGTAGAACTGCTTAAATATTATAAAAAAATATATTGTAATTGACTCCTTTGAATATAAAACAGAGGTTTCAACATTAATACGTTCTAATTAATTCGAAAAGTTTCACGTTTCCAAATTAATATACATTTACCGATTTTCTCATTGCGTATATTAAAAAGCTTTTAATGACACATACATTCAGTTACGTTCAAAAACTATATATTATATTAAAAAAAATAAACTAAATTAATTAATCGCTTTTTCATTATAAAAAGCTCATAAAACAGAATACATTTTTTATATAGTATGTACATATTTTTAATTATTTTACCATACTTTGAATAATTGATATGATATAATAGGTCAAAGCTATATTTAAGCTCATATTTCATTATATTTTTTTAAATATATAAATACATATTTTAAATTAATATTGAAGGACATAAATTGAGATAATGGAAATTTTTAATATTTTTTTTTTCTTTTATTTTTATTCAAATTAAACCTGATCTGCATACAAATGATCTCGACTATAATTTTGTATAGATTCAATACAAATTAAATCCTTTGAACTCATCAATTATAATTATATACGTTAATTTTAAATTGTTGAATATATATATATATATATATATATATATATATATATATATATATTAATATTTTTATTAAATTATATACGGTTTAAATATTATTATAGTACATAGATGATCAAAGTTTTCATTGCTGAAGACTAATTGTATTCGGCCATTAGCGAGCTTTGTGAAAATTAACGGGTGTTAAAAGCAAATTTAGAGATTTGCTACTGAGTCGTATGAGAACGCTTAGTATTAATGGTGGCATTGTGGTATAAATACATGTATAATATATTATATAGTCGTATATAAATAAGGATATATTATAATTTTATTTAATAATCGTTTTTCGTATATCAATATATAAATAAAAAATATTTTTATACTACCGTGATCAGAAATTAAGGTGAAATTGTCATTTAAAAATCCCGGGCGTTAAAAAGGCAGGTAAATAGTATTTTTTTCCCTAGTTTTTTAGAACTATCTATAACATTTACCAAGCGTCTGTTTGTCAAAAGGTTTAATTGTCGCCGAGTTACACGTGTTTTTATAACTCTTGGTTTCTTCATCACGATAATGCACCATGTTATACTACATTTTTGCGAAAAACTCGACTCATACCGTTTCACAACCACAGTATTCGACCAATTGTGCTCCGTACAACTTTTAACTATTCAGCACACAAAAAGGTCAATGCGGGAACAAAGTTTTGAGGAGATAAAAACCGAATCGAAGAAGATCTTGAAGGCTATAACGGAAAAAGACTAGATGACTATTAGATAACCGACTGTTTTGATGACTAGACAAAGCGTAGGCAAAAGTTTGTTTTGATTACTTTAAAGGGGATGAAATTAAATAATAAAGAATTTACATTTTATAAACAAATTCACCCTACTTTTGGATCAGTGTTATGTATGAAAAAAATTCTTCATCTTCATATTTTAATTAAAATATTATATTTTTGATATATATATATATATATATATATATATATATATATATATATATATATATATATATATATATATATTTTCAATATTTAGAATGTCTGTTTGTAGTTCGGATTTAATTTATATAAATGATTCGCGTTCAGAGAGTTAGCGTCGCATTTTCCGGCGAACGTTCGTTATCCGGAAAATTTCACGCTTAAAAACGAATAAAACAAAAGATCGCGATTCTTTAAATCCCTCCCCTCCCATCCCCCATTCAGTCTTGTTTCAGCATTATATATATATATATATATATATATATATATATATATATATATTTGTTAATTTCATGCTCGTATTACGAAAGTGAACATTTATGCGAACGTCAACGACAATGGACCCCCGGGCGAAATTTATTACTTTAAAAGGTGTTTCCATAATTGTTTTTCAATTGGCTGTTAATTAAAAAGGCTGTATAGAGCTCGAATCGCCGAAGTTGAAAAGGGGGAACGCTTTTTAATACGTTGATTAGAAAACTCTTTTGTGACTATGTACAGATCTCATCCCGATTTGCGACGCCCACTACAGCCCCTATTTAATTTTATTTTCATCTTTGAGCTTAAGCCGAGGATTAAGGCTTCTTCGCAGTTCGAAACGTGGCAACTTTTATATGCTTTCTATTTTTTTTTATGGCTGTTGCGTTCAAGTATGCTTCCAGTACTGGTAAAAGGCTTCGTTAGTAAATACTATTAAGTTTCAGTTAAAAGAGCCATTCTTTTTATGCGATCGCATAAAATATGCAATAAAATTCCTTAAAGGCTTACATTGTAATCCTCGTTGAATTAACCATTGAATATATTGACATATAAAACACGAAGGCAACATTAAATATAAAACGATTTCGTTACGGCTTCACAATAGGCACATTGTTACATAATTATCATAATATAAAAACTATTGATATACTTCAAATATTTAAATATAACATTTAAATTAAAATATGATATTGTGATGTTTATATAATATATAATATACGTTTATAATGAAAAATAAATGAAATCGTTCTGTCACGTTTTAATAGATTGTACGGAATGAAAATACAACACACTCGAATAAATTGCTTTCGGAAAATTCAGCAATAAATTTTCTTTTAGTTTAATGATAGAAAATGAAACACTCGTTTAATATTAATGGTGGAAAACACTTTAATAATGATGTATATAATTCGGTAGTAATTTTTTTAAATGTAATATAACAGGAATTAAAATAAAATTATTTAGATATTATATAAACATAATTTTATAATTATTTTTTTTTTAGAAATTTGTCGTCAATAATAAATTTAAATTTTTAAAATTAATAAGGTTTCCTTTGATGAAAAATATTTAAAATTTACATAAAAAATCACAATCGGTTGTACGTTATATATATATATATATATATATATATATATATATATATATATATATATATATTATATAACACTGTAATCAAAAAGTAAGGTTTATAACATGTAAATTTTTTATTTATTCTTCCAAATCAATTTCATCACCTTCGGAAATAGTCGGAATAGCCGTATTCCGGTATAGCCTTCAAGACTTTCTTCAATTAATTTTTTATTTCCTCAATCGTGTCAAAACGGCGTCTCCGCATTGATCTTTTGAGTTTATTGTATAACCAGAAGTTGCAGGGAGCCAAATCGGGAGAATACGGTGGTTGCGAAACGATATGAGTCGAGTTTTTGGCTAAAAAGCCGCGAAGAACCAATGTAGTATGACATGGTGAATTATTGTGATAATTACACCTTTTGGCAAATGTTATAAACAGTCCTACCAATCTAGGAAAAAAAAATACAATTTACCTACCTTCCTAATGTACGGGAGTTTTAAATAATAATTTCACTTTACTTTTTGATCACAGTAATATATATATTTATAATATACGAAATTGTATCAATATATATTTAGAAGATAGTTTTAAAAAGTTATTTTAAAAGTTGTAAAATAATAACAATGGATAACGAACGTGTATAAAATTTCAACTTTTCCGATAAAAAAACCTTTTCGCTTTTCAACGATAGTTGAAAACGATCGTTCGTTTGGAAATGGTATCGGATATCGTTAAGGGTAACACGAATAATAATAGGGAACGTTTCCAAAAGAGAAATAAAATCTTTATATATATATATATATATATATATATATATATATATATATAATATGACATATATATATTGTGCTGAATATACGATATATATAATTGAAACCTGCGATAGTTGAATTTATGCAACATATGGCTTTAATTTATATTTCATATCCGACACAAAACTAGTATCGCACATGCATCACTAATTTTTATTTAGATTATATATATTTTTAAATTTATTTATTTTGATAAAAATAATTATTTTAATATTAGTCGTATAAAACATATTATGATAGCGTTGCTTAAATAGACGAAATTTTGATTTATTTCGTGTTGTTGAAATAAAAAGAAATTAATACGTAGAATGTAATTAAAAACGCCTCCAACTATTGTAATATATATATATATATATATATATATATATATATATATATATATATATATATATATTCAATAAAAACAATGGGTTGTAAAAAGAAAAGAAAATGAAAACAATAAGATAAAACGGCACCCGAACGAGTGAAACTTAAATTTGAAAATTATTTTCCTTTACCCGACTATAATAATTTATGTAAAATTTTCATTGTTTCTTTTTTTTTTAAAGAGAAACGCTTTTTCCTTAAAACGTGATCAACTCAATTATGAATATAAATTATTGCGTGAAAAACGGCGAATGAAAATGTAACGGAGTTTCTATCGAAATTTTTCGAACTGCGATATTTTATATAAATTATATATATGAAAAGGAAAAGTTTCCGGGAAAATCGTCATTCTTAATCATAAGTTATATAATAAATGAAGGCGAATGAAAAACATTGCGAAGAAATTAATCTTTGTTTTTTTTTTCTTAATTTCCGAATTGGCTTTCAGATAGTAAAACAAGCAATGCTTTAAAAAAAATTTTTTTAGAATTAACTTCAAACAATGAATGATTTTTCAAATAAATAATTAAGTAAGAAAAAGAAATTTTTATAAGTTATTAAATTACTCTCGAATAAAAATGAGTGAAGCTGAAATATATTTTTTTAATATTTTTTGTTGTCAAAATTTTCAAAAGAAAGTTCAAACGTTTTTGAATAATGAGGCTCATAATTCAATATTTATAATATTTTATATTTAATATTTATTAAAAAAAATAGCAAAATAAATTTTGACATCATTAAAAAATAACACAAATATATGATATGAAGTTTTTTAATCAAGAAAAAATATTTTTAATTCAATTCATTTCATTAAAATGAAAAATAAATAATATATTTAAAAATTAAAATTAAATAATTGTTTTTGGATTTGAATTTTGACGCATAATTTGTATTTTAAAATTAATATTATTTGTGCAAAAAAATAACTTATAAAATAATGTTAAAAATACACTGAATTACCGGAACTTTTCAGTAAAAAAAATACTCGAAAGTTTAACGTAGAGTTTCGACTGGACTTTCTGAAAAAAAAAATATATATTCCAACTCTCAAAGTGAGTTTATAAATTTCTCAAGCACAATTGATTTATTGCATTTCACTAAAAAAATCTATTATATTTTTTTAATAAATGATAAAGTAATTTCAGTACATCTTTATATAATTTTCCGAATAGGAACCATTTTACTAATTACTGATCATATAATAAATGAATTAATTCTACTAAAAATTAAAAAAAACATATTTTTTATGATGCGATATAGAAAAAAAATATTTTTGTTTTATTAATAGAAATAAAATATACTAGTTCACTTTAAATGATTGAAAGAAAATATAGATGACGTCATGAGTAGTATTTAATTTAATACAATAGACATTTGATATAGATATAGTCATATTTGTCAAATGTTTTCTGTGATATAAACTCAACTTTTTCAAAAAGAAAAGACAAAGAAAAAAGGAAAATTATTATTTCTATGATATATATAAATATATATATATATATATATATATATATATATATATATATATATATATATATATATATATATATATATATATAGTATTGTGATCAAAAAGTGTAAAATTGTCATTTAAAACTCCCGGACATTTTGAAAGGTAGATAAATTGTAAATTTTTCTTCATAGGTTGGTAGGACTGTCTATAATATTTGTCAAAATTTTTAATTATCTCCGAGTTATGCGTGTTTTTGCAACTCTCAGTTCCTTCATCAAAATAATGCAACAAGTCACACTGCATTGGTTCTTCGCGACTTTTTTGCCAAAAACTCGGCTCATATAGTTCCGCAACCACTGTATTCGCCCGATTTGGCTCCGTGCGACTTCTGGCTATTCAGCAAACTCTAGAAGCCGATATGGGAACACCGTTTTGACACGATTGAGGGGATAAAAACCGAATCGAATAAGGTCTTGAAAGATATACCGGAAAAAAGACTATTCCGATTGTTTCGAAGACTGGAAACAGCGTTGGCAAAAGTGCGTTTTATCGGACCGGGGATGAAAAAGATAAATAAGACGGGGAAGAAAATATAAAAAATTATATTATATAAACTAATTCACCTTACTTTTTGATCATAGTGTTATATATATATATATATATATATATATATATATATATATATATATATATATATAGAAAAATCGCGACACGTATACATTTATGACTTGTAAATTGTATACGTTGAGTTCACGCACTTTACTTACGACACGCACTTCGGTGAATTATTAGAGCGTGTTCAAATAACGGACAGGCTTTCAAGGAAAAAGTGACCGTCTTAATAAATCAACGTACATCTCGGTTTTCAGTTTCGTTTTTTTTTTATTTTAGTTTTTTTTTTTTACTTTTAATCCGGGAATGGTCGCTTGATATTTTGTGACAGCGTTCGCTCAGGACACATTTAAGCTGAAGGGTCCTGACATAAATGGACATTGAAACAGGAAGACATTACATCTGTCCGTGTCTTTGGATGCCGCATTTTGTGCCATTCAAAATATGAATTCTTCATTCGATAATGTTTTAATGTAATTCTCTACGAAACGGTTTTTTTATCTCTTTTTTTTTTTTAAGGAACGAGTAAAAGGACTTTCAATTATGATCTAGAACTGAGACGTTATGCGATGTGACAATCTTTAAAGGAAGGATAATATTCTATAAAGCTCGAATGACTGAACTCGTTATTGTCACTTGAATATATATTTTTAATATATAAAAGAAAATACTATATATGTATATATATATATATATATATATATATATATATATATATATATAATACAAAAGTACTTCTACTTACTTATGAGTTTAATTTATTCCAGTCTGAAGTTTATATCTCAAAAGCCAGTTTTTCATTATAACTAAGAAGGAATAATTATAATATTTCGGTGAATCTTCTTTACTATATATTGCTCACAAAATGTCAGTAATAATACATATATTTTAAAAAGACAATGTATGTTAAAATATTTCAAAATTTTATAATTTATATAAAAATAAAAATACAGATTAATCTTCATATTATAATAAAACATTAGCAATATCCTTCTAAATTCAGTTTATTTTAAATTACATCAAAATTATTCGTAATAAGTAGACGTTATTATGTAAATTTTCCAATTAAGAAACGGTTTTCATAGCATTTTTTTTTCTTTTTAACCTAATCGTTTATCTTTATTTCCATTTAATAATAATTGGAAGACTGAATTTGCGGTTTTCATAAAAAGTTATGATGAACTATATAATATTCGGTTTTTATGATTCATTTTTTTTTAATCTATTGAATTGTTCTACCGCCGCAAAACTATAAAACTAAAATATGCTTTTATTTTCGAAATTGCTCCATAAATTTAAGTTATGTGTTATGGTTCGACGCATTTTATTATTCATATTTTAAAATTATTTTAAAAGGGATAATCTTTTATTATATTCTACGACGGCGAATTTTATTTGTGAGAAAAGCGATTTTCAACGTTTTCTTTTATTATTGAGTTATTCATAAAATTGTACGTTATTATATTTTTACCAATTTCAACGATGTTAATAATGATTATTTTATATTCTTTAAATTTGTTGAAATGTAACAAATTGTTACGGAAATATGAATTCGAATCTGAATGTTGTCGGTAGAATTAACATGCAATCTGCATTTTATAATAGAAATGCAAATTTAGATAAGAATCTTTGTAAAATATGAACACAATATTTATTATCGTATAGATTGTTTTTTCATGTTTTTCAACTTTTATATTTTGAAACATGTAAGCGAATAAACTTCACATTTGTCGGTCCGAATGAAATTATTTCAATTTTCCAACCGGAACAAAGCGAAAATACATATTCATACCGCACAATGAATAATTAAATATTTCGTAAATAACTTCTTCGGTTATTAAAAAAGTTGCAGGCCGCACAGAAATATTAATAAATTACGCATTTTCGCTCGCCCCTCCCTCCCCCTATTTTCTTCCGCGCGCGGAGGGTGCGTTTTCCATTTTAATTCGTCGTTTTCCACTTAATGCGTCCGAGCGACCGTTCGAAAAAGAGTAATAATCGAAAAAGCGCCGACGGGGGTGTGTGAAAGGGGGACCGTTTTCGGGGGAGGCGCGCACTAGGGGGACGCGTCGTAATACAAAGCGATCTTTTAATTTTAATAATTATTAAAATTAAAAAGATCGTTTCTGTCGTTTCGCTCGCCCGACGATGTGAAAGGCTGAAATTAAGCCGCGGTGCTCGAGATTAAATTTATCACTTTCGCAGTTACGTAAAGATGTTCAAATCCTGCACATAATTTACTCTCGCGCCAGTCTAAAACGTTTAAAATTATTCTAATGACTTATCTTAAGTAATGCTGTCTGTCTTCGAAATATAATAAATTTTAATATTCATTTTGAATGCTAATGCCGGATGACGTGGCTCTCGTTGAAGAAGGGCGACACATAAAAACGGACATAAATTTACGCACATTACACATATTCAAATTTAATTTTATATATTAATTCACAACGAAACGTGCGATACATGATTATTTTTATATTCTCATATCATAAAAAAAATAAATTCATATTTATTTTATTTTGATTATAATTTTACATTGACTATTTATAAAGAAAATTTTTATATCAATTTTTACTAAAAAAATGAATTAATAATTTTTATTATGAGATGACATATATTTGAAATATAAAGTTTATTTTTAAAAATCTAAAATGAACGACACGACTTTATGAAATAAATAAATCTTAAATACAAAATTTACGTAATAAAACTCCATAGGGGATGATACAACGCCAATTTACTTACTTAAGCATGTGTTTTTAATTACTTTTAACACATAAATTCGCTCTTTCAAACAATAAAATATATTAAATGTCGCTGTTGAAAATCTTCAACGGTTTATAACAGGTGTGTCAAACTCGTATCATATTACGGGCCGCACAAGCTTTTGTATATTAAGTGTAAAAAAAATGGTTGATACTTTTCAACTGAAAACGTTACAAGCTTGATAATGTAAAAAAAAATAGTTAGAAATAATTTAATCTTCACACTACAACTAAAAATATAAATAAAAAAAATAATAATTTTATATAAGTTATCAAAAACAGCGCAACATCTCGGCGGACCGCACGCGGTCCGCGAATATCATGTTGAACGTGCCTGTCTTACAACAACATTTTCCGTTGTCGTCGTATCTTTTATTTTCCTATTGCGCAATATGGAAAATTTCCGTCGCTAAATAATTCAATAAACACGTTTTTATTCTAATAATTCTAAAATATTTTATATTTATAATATATGATGAAAATTTTATATTAAATAATTTAAAACGTATTTTAATATTATAAAAGCTGAAATAATCATTATATTTTAAATCTATAAATAATATTAAGGCTTCAAATAAAATTGTAGAGCATAATATAGTAAAGCTTTACGGTTCAGCCATTTTGCTGTCGGGCAAATTTTAATTGAACTACACACAACATAGAGAAACGTGCCATTTTATCATATATATATATATATATATATATATATATATATACACGTACATATATACATATATATGTATTTTTTATATGTATATATTTTTCAGTCTTGCTATTTTCATTTAATTACATAATAGTCGTACAATTTTCAAATTGAATTATATTTCACGAGCGCTTAACATCGGCGAAACAAGAGCCTTTCCGCTTACATTTCTATTGTCGAAATAATTAAAATCGAATTATTAACCAACCGCAAAAGATGTTTAAATTTTAAACCGGACGAAAGAATAAAAAAAAAAGTAGAAAGAAAACCGCAAAATTTGTACGATAATTATATTTAAACTTTCGTCAATTTTGACTTTGCGCAATATTTAACGAGTGTTAATTTGCAATTATTTCCGGATAAAAAAAAAACTATGTATAATTGGCTTAATTATGGTAACTATTATAATTTTTGTAATTAGCTTAATGAAAGCTGCAAGTTTTCACCGTTGGAATATCTACATTAAACTCGTATTATATTCGAAATACATTTTTTTTTTTTGTATAAAATATATTATATTTTTCCGAACTTTTCATTATAATGAACACAATATTATAATATATATTTTTTTCATAGATTTATATGAAAGTTTATCGTATTAATTAAACTTTTTTTAAATCGTCTCAGTTAATTTGTTATAAAAAAAATATATATTATTATACAAAATATAGAAATTAAAAAATATTTTCAAAGATTTATTAATTAAATATCTAATTAGCTACGTCGATTTCAATTGAAAGTAAAACTTTTGCTATTCATAATTTTAGTTATATATATATATATATATATATATATTATTCGCTCGCTTTTCAACGATTACAAGTACAAATCTCCGTTAGATAATTCATTTCCTTTACCTTCTGAAACATCGTTCTGAAACAAGTAGATTTCGCTCATATTATTTTCATTAATTTGAACTTCTGGTTTAATTCGTACAACATCCCTTAATTATTTCCGATAAGATATTATATATAAGTTTATACACACATACATATCAAGGTAAACGTTTATTTTATAACTACAAATTAATTAATTAATTAATTAATTTCGATATTTGTAAAACTGATGAATTTTTCATCATGATTGAGTCTTCAGCTCAGCGCCAATCTTCTTAATTTATATCGGATAATAATAATAAAATATTATATATATATATATATATATATATATATATATATATATATATTATGTTCGAAAGTTTAACTTGTTTGTTGTTAGTAGAGATTGCGCCACGTTTGCGATACACGTCGAGTTGACAGACAAGATTAGATATAACTATTCCGTCGACGTTTATACATTTTATATTATATATGTGAAGCGTGGCGAAAATGCGACGTAAAATTTTCTATTAAAACATTTACGCGGCCCCTCCCCCTCCCCCCCTCTTCCCGTTTATACGACGCGTCGCGTTTTTGTGCTAATTTTCGACAACGGATTTAATCGAATATTTAATAATTTCGCGCGTCATAATGCGAAATTGCCAAATACGCGGGGGATGTTTATGTTTGGGGCGCGATTTTTCTTTTAATTAAACGAATTCCTAGAAATTCATATATATATATATATATATATATATATATATATATATGTATGTCAAAATTTCATAATATTAAATTGCTTTTCACGTTTGTACGTGTCGTGCACAAAAGCAACAAAGCGGTTTAATTTCGAATTGTGACATTTATGCAATGAAAATTCGATTTAAACACGTAAAAAGTAGCTAGGGCGACCAATACGTATATATTCAATGGAATATATTACGATTCAGAGTTTTAATAAATTTTATTAATCATGAATTATAAACGTATCAAAATGGACATTCAATATGATATAACATTATCAGATAACATCAGAAAATTTAAAGAAATGATTTTTTAATCACCCGCAAGTGAAATGTAAACAAAAAGTTGTAAATATTAATTTTATTAACTGATTTATTCTTGTTTATAGATTTAGTTTTTTTTTAATATTTATATTTTAACAGATACAGACAAAATATTCTTTCCATGTTAATCAAAGCCGATGCGTGTTTAAACCGATACATGTCTGTCAGAATGATATTTAACTTTATATATTAAAAAATATAAAATAAATATTTAACAAATGTTTAATTTATCTTTTATTTTATATAATGAAAAAAAAATATTTTGATAAATTTAAAATAAAACTTCAACTCAAAAAAAGAATCAGATCTCAAAAGACTCTCGTCTCTTTAATGAATTATTTATTATACGAAATTTTAATTATTTAATACAAAATTTAATACTTCAAAAAAAAATCGGAATAATAAGATTAATTTTCATTCGATTGCACTTTGAAATATATAATATAATCGCTTTTATGATGCAGTACGTTAAAGTGGGAACAAAATCATAGTCACCCTAAAACGGCGGCAGCTAGTTTTAATCGCATGTCGAATGATGACTATTTCTAGAACGTATAAACGCACGTACGCACACACACATAATATATTGAACAAGTTAAAGTTTGCCTCAAATATGAGAGGTGTCATCGTCGCGTGCACATGTCCCGCGAATATCGAGGTAATTAATTTTCACCAAAACCGTACAAAACCTTGAGGCGTGTGCCTCGGGGGCAATCTTCTACGGTGTTAGCAAAATTAATTAAGTAGAAATGCGCCTAAAGGCATGGGTCTGACAGTCGGGCCCCGCATTACGATATGCCTGCTTAAAACCGACCCCCCCCTCAACCTCTATTTTCTACGGACTAAATATTACGCGGCACTTTCTCTTCGCTCCGCGTCCCCCGAAGATTCGCGTGCATCCCCCGATTTGAAACTGCGTGAAATATTTACGGAACGTAGCACTAAAACGTCAAATCTTTCTTCGTGTTTTCTTTGATAGCGATTGTTGCAAACTGTGCCCCCAAAATTATTAGATTATAACGCTTTATTATAAGGGTTAAATCGATGAATATGATGTGACTATCTTTTAGAAATATTAAGCACGTGTTACATTAGCTTTTCCACATATCTATTATTTAAAAATTTATGTTGTCAGTTTTACAATAAACCTTTAAAAATATAATTATCATATATTAGATAATGAAAATGTACTTAATTAATCAAGTAAATAAAAATTTTGTATGAAGAATAATTAAATTCGTCTATCTATATTGTATCTAATTTTTGAGTAAATAACTCTTCGAATCAGTATGTATAATTTATTATTATTTTTCATTAAAAATATACAATAAAATAATTAATCGAGTCGCCAGATCTATATCTAACCATCACTTATTAATAAGTTAAAAATAATATTAAACATTTTTCTATATTTATATTATATATTAATTTGATAAAATGATACAATTACACGTGTTATTTTAATACATATACAGTAAGTAAACATTAAATACTGTTTTGTTAATGACTGAAACATGGAAATGTAATTAACCTCTACGTAGAATATGTATGTGCATTCTGAAATGTGTAATTTACGACTACAACAAACGTGTAATGCAAATAAATCCATGGAAATGTTAAGTATTGACAGTACAAAGTAATCGCATTTACATTTCATTATAGTTCAATTTCAATTTAACATCGAGCTTTAGTTAAAAGTGCGCACATAGTGCAGTTCTAGTATGACTTCGGCTTAAGTTCTTATTTTCAATATATTTCATCGTAATTAATATGTATTATATTCGTTATCAAATTATTATACTACTGTGATCAAAAAGTAAGGTGAAATTATCATTTAAAACTTCCGAAATGCACATAAATTGTATTTTTTTTTCCGTAATTGATAGGACTGTCTATAACACTTGCAAAGCATCTGTTTGTCAAAATTACACGTGTTTTTACAACCCTTGGTTCCTTCATCACGATAATGCACCATGTAATACTGTAATGGTTTATCCCGACTTTTTTGCCAAAAACTCGATTCATATCGTTCCGTAACCACCGTATTCGCCGGATTTGCCTCCGTACGACTTCTGGATATTCAGCAAACACATAGGCCAATGTGAAAATGACGTTTTAACACGATTGTGGAGATTAAAATCGAATCGAAGAAGGCTATAACCGGAAAAATACTATTCCGACTATTTTGAGGAGTGGAAAAAGAGTTGGCAAAAGTACGATTTATCGGACGGAGATTACTTTGAAGGGGGTGAAATTGATTTGGAAGAATATATAAAGAATTTAATTTTATAAATAAATTAATTTTATTTTTTGATCAGTGTTATATAATTTTTCAATTAATATATTTTTATATAATATAAAATTTTAACTTTTAATTAAAGAAAGTCATTGTTTTTGATGTTTAATCTTCAATATACTTAACGTTAAATGTATTAAAATGAAAATACACCGGGGGGGATGGGCTAAGCAATGGAAAGGGTCGGGCGTCACCGGTGACGAGGGGTAAAAATTTTCACGAAAACTGGATCCACTTTGGCAACATGAAAGTTGGCAACTTTGGATCCCATCAAGTTGTGCATTAAAATTGTAAAGTTTGCGCAACGGTGTCACTTTGATCTTTCGCCTATCGGGGATGCTTGCTGCGTAATCAGCGCACAATTTTGCGTTAATTAAATTAAAGACAATTTCCACGAACAATACCGAAAATTTTCCGTTAATTCATATTACGATTCGTATCGTTAAAATGCCAGGAATCGTGCGTTCTTGGCCTGGTTTAAATGTTTAATAATTTAATTTGAACTTTGGTATGTAATATTGGCTCGTCTTAAATTAAGAATCATTCTAACGTACATTTTTGTTTTTATATTGTTTGTAAATTTATTCTCGAATTTTCCTGAAATTTTTCTTCTATTATAAATTTGCTGAAAAACTATTTTTCTAAAATTGCTTTCACCATATGATTCCGTGTATAAATATTTCGGAAATTATGTTTACTGGAATAAGGCACACTTTCATACATTTTTAAATATTTCAATCTTTTAAACGTTCTTAACTTGATCGAAGAAATATTTTTCTGTTCGTGATTCATCTTTTAATACTATTTATCTAACCTTATATTTATTTATTTTACAGTTCTATTTTGATGAGTATATTATAATTACTATAAAATAATTTAACATAGTAAAAAAAAAATATAATAAGCATACAAAATTAAAACGGCATACGTCGAAAAATCGAAAATAAAAAAAAAAAAATACATCGATACACTTTTATGCATTTCAATTTCGTCCGTTTTCCGTATCGAAAACATTTTAAAACAGTTTGAACGGCGCGGCTCGATAGTTAGTCAGTCAGTTAGTCGGTTATCTTGTTCATTTTACAACGTCGACGATCAATTAGCGACGGTCGGAAAAGCGTGCAAATATTTAAAATGCACTTTTTATTGCGCCGACGGCCGCCAATTTAATACGGCTCAATGTGATCAACCGATGGAAAAACCAATATCCAACGGCGCAAACACGTAATTGGAAACGTTGCGCTGAAAACACCCTCCCTCCCCCCCCAACCGCCCACTTTACCACTTTTCCGATTTACCTTTTAAATATTTTTAACGTCAGATTGTCAGATAATCCTTTAATGAAACGATTTTTAATATATAACATCAGCAAGAACAGTTATCACATATATTTTGAATGGAATACGAAAAGACCTCATATGTTTTATACTATATATATATATAAATATATAAATTAAATATGGCAATAATAATGATTAATTACAAGAATATATTTATATTTTTATATATATAAATAAAAACTCATTAAATCTGTATACGTCTTTTGGGGCAAACCGATGAACGATGATAATAAATAAAGACGTGCTCTTCAGAATGAGCATGATGAATTTTACACGAAGACAAGAAATTCGATATTAATGCCTCAGATTCCGGTAAATACGCAGGTAAACATGTGCGTTAAACGGGCTTAGAGAAAGATTCATCCATCATATTGAATTGACAGTGGCAAGATGTGTCCTAAGACGTCTCGTAGACGCCTCTACGAAACGTAGCACGTAGACAATCGATACGTATAAAGTGTACGTCTGTATATATGTATGTGTGTATTATATAATATCGATGAAATATAAATAAATATAATATTATCGTACATGTGATAAACTAATAGCAAAAATATTTATTCAATGTTCCCATTTCGAGTATATTGACATTCGTATCGTCAAATATTGGTTAAGAAATTTTTTTTATAAATATGTTTGTTAAATATCAACGAAGCGATCTAATTATTTAATTTAGCACGACGAAGGACTTTGGCGACTGTTTAAGTCTAATTATTCATCGGATCAAATCCAGTTTCTGAAAGACAAGAGGTCACATCTACGAAATAGGTCAAATAGAATATAAAGTCTTGCCCTGGGCACGGACTTAATTGAAAAACGACCAAAGAGCAGTTTCAGAAGGAAATGTATCCCTACAATCGGCGATACAACACTTTCGGTGAAATTTAAAGGGATGTGACTTTGTATACACATATATTTTTTAAAATCTATAATTTAAATATAAATCATTGATATACTACTGTTATCAAAAAGTAAGGTGAAATTGTTATTTAAAATTCCCGGATATTAAGAAGGCAGGTAAAGTGTATTTTTTTTCCTAGGTTGGTAGGACTATTTATAACATTTGCCAAGCATCAAAAGGTTTAATTATCGCCGAGTTACACGTGTTTTTACAACGATAATGCACCATATATCATACTGCATTTATTCTCCGCGACTTTTTTGCCTAAAACTCGATTTGTATCATTTCGCAACCACCGTATTCGTCTGATTTGGCTCCGTGCGACTTCTGGCTATTCAGTAAACTTAAAAGACTAATACGGGGATACTGTTTTTTGACACGATTGAGTAAATAAAAACCGAATCGATGAAAATCTTGAAGGCTATATCGGAAAAAGAATATTCCGACTGTTTCGAGCACTGGAAAAAGCGTTGGTAAAAATTAGTATTATCGTACTTGAATTACATTTTTATAAACAAATTCACCTTATTTTTTGATCAGTTATATATATATATATATATATAAGTATAATATTAATAATAAATATGATAGGGGATGAGGGTTGATGTCTATGAGTAGAAGAAGCCTATTCGACTGTAATAAATTAACGAGAGATTCGGCGCCTCGATTCAAAATCTGCGTACGCGAAATACGATTTAACTATTCACGAGACGTTTAATTATTTACTTATTTCGCGATATAAATCGATTTCTACGTCCGCCCACTTCTTTCAGACGAAGAAATGGCTGTCGCACTTTACAATTCAAACGAGTATTAGATTTAATTTCTCGACGTGAATAATTGAGAAACAGCGATCGAATCTTCGCGAACGAGAAAAGCGCAGATTTTCGCGGACGGATCGGATTTTTCCGCGAAAACGCGACCGATTAACTTTCGCGCGAAAGCTTCGAGTATTTCGTATTTATTAATTTATAATTGATCATTACGTAATGGAAATATGATTTTTATAATAAAAATTAAGCAAGAATTACCTGTTGTTTTTTTTTTTAATTTTATTATTTATTATCAATAATTTACGTTGTATACCTGAAACAAAAATAAAATATGTCATTAATAATACATTAAAACAATATAAATTTATTATTATATATGTTAATACTTTGTATTCAAAACTTTTTAAAAGATCATCATTTTACACTTCATAATATTTTACAAAAAGTGCGTGAATTATACCAATTAATCCAAGTCGTGAATAAACAACATCTCATGAGTGTAAATTTTTCATATAAAATATTAAATTTCTAGTTCAAAAAAATAACATTAAATATTTTATTTCTCACAGTAATATATTGCATTATGAAAATTCGATCGATGACTTATGGAAATTTAAAACATAAACTATCATAATTTTTCCCCAACTATCGTAATAAAAGGATATTCATCCTTTAAGCGTTCGCTTACGAGAAAACAATCTCCGATCCGCATAAATAGAAACGTTTCAAATTATTGAAAATCTCAGCGAGAACGATGATATATTAAAATAATAAAGTCGTCGAATATTTAAGTTTGATATAATCGTTATCATAATGGACGAAAAGTTCCACGAACTCCCTTCAAAAACTCGGCTATCTACATCGCACCGATCCTTAAATGTCCTTTGCCATCCCAAATTTTCCTTCATAGTGAATGTCTAAAATGTAAAAAGCAAGCGGCGAATTGAAATTCCTAGTCGTCCACGAGGCGTAGGTTATTTTAAAAGGCATTCTAAAGGGTATCGTTCTCGTATAAATGGGTTTTATTCCTCATTTTCCATTCGGTTAACAGTATGTTCACGCGATGCTTCTCAAATATTTCGAACACAATTTCATACTGCAGACTGGGATGTTTTTTTTTTTTTTTGTCGACGACATATTGTCCGATGACAAATTGAAAACAAAAATTTCGCTCGATCGCACATCAAAATGAAATATGTCACTTTTATATTCCGTCGTCAACATTCTGTTATATCACAAAAAAAAATAAAGAATATAATCGATATAAAATAATATGTAAAAAAAATCTAAGAAATTAAAATTATATTTTAAAAATTATTAAAAAAAAATATTCTTTTACAATTTTCAGAACACCGATTATTTTTTTACAAACGATTGAATCACAAAACTACAAACAATTTTTAAATATATTTATATGAAAAAATATAACAATGTATTATATTTTCTCGATGAAAATTCAATTTGATATATTTTCACAAAGTAAAACTGAAAAAATATTTTTGTTATACGATTATAAAAAAAAATGATTCAATATTTATTTTATTATTAACAAATATTACGCACTAATATAATATTTATTACATAAATTTAATGATTTATAAATCAAATTCAGGTGTTCATAAATTAAATGTATTTCAATTAATAATTCCTTTGATATTTCAATAATCAATTCTCCATTTTAATACGTAGATTGTTGAATATAATTAGAAAATCGTTGAATTTAATCTTAAAACACAAAAGATTTTAAAACAATATATAATGTAAAACGATTATATTTAATAGAAAAACTACAGAAAAATCGCAGATAAAATAAATTAATTTTGAATTATAAAATGAATATCGACTAATTTGATATAAAACACTCGATTTCATTTTAACAAAAGACGACATTCAGAACAATAAAAACGAGCATTGACTTGTTATAATAGTAAAAATAGACATCTTTTTTAATTATTTTTCGATTTTCACAAAGGAGAACTCGGGAACTCGTTCGTTTCCGTTTATCCGTTGCCATCGCGCCGTTCGACGCGCGGAAAATTCGTCGGAAAAGCTTCGACACTAATAAACGCGATATCAGCTGCAATAATTTCGCAAGTTTCGCGAAACTTTTCAGCAATTTCCGGAGAATTTGCGGTTTTCACCGATGCAGCCGAAAAGCGATGCGAGTCGGCGAGCTTATAATGAGATTTCCGCGTGACAAATACACGGTGGCACTATTTGAAACTGAAAGCTTATACCATATATCGCATCGTGTCGAACTTAACGCCAGAACAAACACGTCGTATGACAAACAGGTGTGTATCTATCTATAATATAATATAACGTTGAATATTTAGCTAATAATGTTATCGTAATGTAAATAGTCTTATTCGAAGTGCGAGCAAATATTGTTTTTCATACGGGCGAAACTGTCGACTCGTCTCTGAAGCGGCGACATCGTCTTAAAATACAGCCTAACTATGTAAAATATCATAAACAGCTCAATATTATCATATATATATATATATATCTGAGTATATGCTTTTACATAAAAAAAATATATATATTTTATTATTTATTCTTCAAAGTCTACATTAATTTATGCAATCAATAAAAACTGTTTTTCCCTATATGCATCTCAGAAGTGATTCGTAGATAAAAAATAATATAATTTTTGTTTAAAAATATATTTGAACGATTATCAGAAACGCTGTAATCATTTAAAAAAAGGGAGGTAAATTGATTTTTTTTCCTAGGTTGATAGGACTGTCTATATATTTTGCCAAGCGTCTGTTTGTCAAAAGGTTTAATTATCTTTTCATCACGATAATGCACTATATTACACTGCATTGATTCTTTGTGATTTTTGTATCAAAAACTTTACTCATATCGTTCCGCAACCACCGTATTTGCCCGATTTTGCTCCGTGCGACTTTTGACTATTCAGCAAACTCAAAAGTCCAATGCGGAGATGAAATTGATTTGGAAGAATAAATAATAAATTTACATTTTATAAACAAATTCACCTTAATTTTTGATCTCAGTGTTATATTAAAATATATAATATTAAAAAATATTTAATAAAATCATACAAAAAAAAGTTAAATATATGAAATATGATAAGAGAGTACACATTTCACGCATTTAGAATAGAATGCCTTATTACACCGTACGCATAATATAAATTCAATTTTATACAAGTATAATATAGCGAAAGCCATGAGAGCTTATAAGGATTATGGGACGAGGTTGCTTGTAAATTAGGATAAGACTTAGAATAGGTAAGTCCACGTAAAAGCTGAAGCACTTGCATAGTATATCCGGCGTTGGGTTAGAGATACTTTCAGAACCGGAAGCGGACTTAACGGATGTCGGCACTTACAAGAACGGCAGGCCCTTTTGTTTTTCCTTCTCATTACCCCTACCAATAAATCTATCATTCAACTATGAAATAAAAAGATTTTCGAACCGTTTTTTTTTATATATATATTGAGAATATTATATTTTATAATATATAGATGTATATGAAATTTAAATCAAAATCTAAGGTTATTGAAAAATCACAAAAAACGTATTATATTAAGATGAAGGTGGAAAAAAATGAAAAGAAAACGACGAAATTGAAATATTAGGGTGGACGGATATTATGATTCAAGACGATCGTAAATTCGCCTATCGGCATCCAATAGCGCGAAACGTTTCGGAAATATCTCCGGAAAATGTTATATCGCAAGACGTTCTCAGTTAAAATAGAATAAGAATAAGACGGCGACGAGGACGAAGCCGAAAATGAAGAGAAAGAAAAAAGAAGAAAACGCGAGCGGCGAAAAAGGAAAAGCGTCTCACGTACTTAATATTCCGCTCCTGATTTCGTTTTCGGGCATCTAAAAAGGAAATTCCGCTTCTTATCTTAGCGCTATCAGCTATTATTTAACTCGAACGATTAACGCTTAACTTAACCCAGATCGTACTGGAAAAACCTCTGGAACGTTAAACGGCCAACTTTAACATTTGCTCGAAATAGATTTGCCACCCCTGAAACGGTGATTGTGAACAATTTGATCGTGGTTTTGAAATGTTTCGTTCGTTTATTTATAATATTTTTCAGATCAGTATCAAAAAAATATACGATAATTATAAAATATTATAGAAAAACGTGAAGTTTATTAATTTATTAAAATATTCAAAAATTACTCATAGAATGTGTGACTTTATTCAATGTATATATTTATAAGATTTTCACACAATATATTTATTTTAAATACGGTAAAACGTATTAATGAAAATTTCGTATTAAAAATGAATAAATTTATATGTTAAAAAAAAACTTTAATTAAATAAAGACGAAAGTGCAAATAAATTACGATTTTTTTTATCTTCTAATTTTTCCTCGAAAAGCATAAATCGTCCGTGTAAATAAATGAAGAAAAGTCCGTTGAATTTCCGATAACAGTATTCCATTCGATTAATGAAAATGAATTAAACATAAACGCGCTAAAGTGCCGAAACTGGCGTTCGTACAAAATTGATTAGAGTAAAAGAGAGGTGAAAATGAAAAAAAAAATAAAATAAAATAAAATAAACCGCCGACTGTGTATTTTATTGGAAATCTCGCGTTTCATCCATTTTGTTCCGAGTTCGACTGTCATCGATCAACCGTGATCATTAATGGAATGAGAATGCATAAAAAATACAATGAATTAAAGTTAAAACATTATTGATTTTTAATTGAATTTTTCTATTTATTAACCAAATTAATTATATAATATATATCACATTGATCAAAAAGTAAAGTGAATTTGTTCAAAAAGCGTAAATTCTTTATTTATTCTTCCAAATCAATTTTATCCCCTTCAAAGTAATCCTCGTCCGATAAAATGCACTTTTATTAACGCTTTTTCCAATTTTCGAAATTGTCGTAATAGTCTTCAAGACATTCTTCGATTCGGCTTTTATCTCCTCAATCGTGTCAAAACGGTGTCCTCGCATTGGCCTTTTGAGTTAAACGAATAGCAAAAAGTCGCACGGAGCCAAATCAGGTAAATACGGCGGTTGTGGAACGATATGAGTCGAGTTTTTGACAAAGAACGGATATAATATAACATGGTGCATTATTGTGATGAAGGAATCAAGAATTGTTAAAACACGCGTAACTCAGAGATAATTAAACCTTTTGACAAACAGACGCTTGAAAAATATTATAAATAGTTCTACAACTTACCTGCCTTCTTAATGTCCGGGAGTTTTAAATGACAATTTCATCTCACTTTTTGATCACAATAGTATATATATTTTTTGAAAATAAAATTAAAATTTTATTTTATTGTTGTGTATGACTCTGAAGCGAACCAATTTAAATTTTAAAAAGGGTCACAAGTGATCCTTGGGGCTCTATTTACATATCATTGTCCTGAATTAACATACATATACGAATATAGTTGATTTTACAGGTCCTTAGTGAATATAGAAAAGACAAAAAAACTTGACCAATTACATTAATCTTTTCGCTATTATCTATTTACGTTTATAATACATCATTAGTATTTAATATAATTAAAATATCGACAATTTAATAAACCAATTTCTATTCAAATAGTTAATTCTATATCCAGTTATTATATGAAATTTGAATTTATTCTTGTTATAATATAAAATATAATTTTCAAAGCTTAAACGTGATCTAAAATTGTTTTTATTTTTATAATCTCTTTAAGAATTGCTGTTAATTTTATTTTCAATTAATTCAAATTATTAATAAAAATCTTAAATTACAATATTTTATATAAAAAATCAACTCACAAAAAATTATAATAAATATATGATATCTAAAAAAGTGTTTATTAAATCAAAATAAAGATGTCAAAATGCAAAATTCATGACTTATTTCATCAAAAATCAGATTATTTAGTGTAAATTACTGTAAAAATCTGTTGTTGTTTTTTTTAATATATAATTATAAAATTTATTTTAAATTTTTATGTAAGTCGTACTGATTTGAAAAAAATAATTAAACGCGTATCCGTTTTTTAATATAATTCAAGAATGCTTGAATTTAATTTTTCAATTATATTTCTAGTGAAATTTCAAGACATATTTCAAGTACGTGTTACAAACAATCAGAACAAATTTCACAACAAGAGCCTGCATTGTTGTGCGAAAGTTTAGACGCCGTCTTTTGAAAAGCTCCAAAATAAAAAATAAAAGGAAAAAAGAAAAGCGACGAAAAAATAAAAAAGGCGAAAATGTAAATATATATATATATATATATATATAGAATATTGAATTGAGAAAAAGCGGATAAAATAAAATAAAAGCCATTTTCCGCAAAATCGGCTTCCAATTCGAGCATTAACTGCTTCTGTTGTGCGTAGCAACAATCGAAAGTTTCGAATGATATCTTCGTTTTATTTTCGATTTCCGCGATAGAATTGTTCGATATTTATAATAAATATTATATTAATATATCATATATAAATATTGTGTTTATATATGCGACGCAATCTAAGATTTTTATTGTTTTAATTTGTGTCGATATTCGAAAACAGAAAAAAATAACACGCAATAACAATAACACGGTTCAAGCTTTCGACGATGAGGAAAACTCAGAAAAATCGCGTCCTAAATAACGATAAAAATAATATATGTTACATATAATATATATATATATATATATATATATATATATATATATATATATATATATATATATATATATATATATATATATATATATATATATATATATATATATATATATATATATATATATATATATATATATATAAACTAATAGTAAACGGCGATAGATAATTCAAAGAATGAATAATATTAAATACTTTGTTGTGTATTAAGCGTTGTTTTTGTTGTCGCTTTTGTCGCATATATTGTGTTTCTTGACTAGAAAAAATAATAAATTTCCGCGAAAATAAATTAATATTATGTCATATTAAATAAATATCCGTTTTCCTATTAAACTAGGTGTCTGTTTATGACGTTATAACTGAGAATAATTTATTGCAAAATATAATATTGTATGTCAAAATTATGCCTAAAACAATTTTGATCTATTTTAAATTAAATTTTATAATGTTTATATAAATATTTTTGTTTTAATACATAAATTTGTACATTTTTTTTGTTATATAATAAAATTTAAAAAAATAGTAAAATTATCATTGGAATTAATATGGCATAATTTAGATTTTTCAATACAAAAATTTCATATATTTTATACGTCTAAATTGATTTTAATATTCTTCAATTATTTTTTGCTGATTATTTTATATAAAGATATCAAAAATATTTTTTTATAATATATCAAATCAAATATATATTTCTATATATAAAAATCAAAAAATAGAATAAAAAAATATTGAAGAATATATAATATTTTATTACTAGTATATCATATATCAGAATCGATATTTTAAAAAGAATATATGAACACGCTTGTTTTTAAGCTCGTGAACGCGAACGAAAGCTCCTTTGAAAACTTTTCAAACTTACGTGAGCGTTCACAATATGAATGTTGTCTAAATAATTTAATAATGTGAAATTCGAATACGTATAACCTGAATATTCGTTGAACCGTTAACATGTCGACTCTTATACGCGTCATACGGTTGTTTACTCTGTCGGCAACTTAAGGGAGTTGAAGGGTAAAGGGTTAGAAAAGAATGATCTTAATCCGAAGAAAAATCGGAACAAATTCAAAACAAACGAACGCTTTTCCACATCGCGGAAAAAGGGTAGAAGATGAAGAGAAAAAAAAAAGAGAAAATCGCCGCCACTCGAGCGTTAGAATTAGCGGAAAAACGAGGACAAAGCGTCTAGCGAAGGATGAAATAATGAAAATAAAATATATGTACTTTTTATATATAATATAAATATACTACTGTGATCAAAAAGTAAAGTGAAATTGTCACATAACACATCCGGGCTAATTAGGTTGGTACGATTGTCTATAATATTTTCTAAGCGTCTGTCTGTCAAAATCTTAATTATAATTATCTTCAAGTTACACGTGTTTCTACAACTCTCGGTTCTTTAATCACGATAATGCACAATGTCACACTGCATTGGTTCTTCGCGACTTTTTTCTTATCAAAAACTTGACTCATATCGTTCCGCAACCACCGTATTCGCCTGATTTGACTCCGTACGAATTTGGGCTAATCAAAAAACTCAAAAAGTTAATGCGGAGACGCCATTTTGATACGATTGGGGAGATAGAAACCGAATCGAAGAAGCGTTGGCAAAAGTGCATTTTATCGGACGGGGATTACTTTGAAGGGGATGAAATTGATTTGGAAGTATAAATAACAAATTTACATCTTTATAAACAAATTCACCTTATTTTTTGATCACAGTGCTATATAAAATACAACGAAAAAGTGTTCTCAAACAGGAAAAAGTTTGATTCGACAAAATTGAACTTGCTGGCAAAAGTCAATTTTCTCCGTAATATTTTTCACGTTTTTTTTTATTATATATAGCTTTTAATTGCCATTCTTTTCAGTCGACGCGAGATTTGCTCGGCGTTTCATTTTTAGATTTCTATCTGTTTTCCACTCGGAATTGAAAAAAATATATATATATAAAATCAAATAAAAAAGGAGCTTTCGCTGAAAAGATGCCGTTTTATCGCTTTCATAACATCTTACGTTTTTCGCGTATTTTATCGTCAGTGATTTGTGTCAAAGTTTCGCCGATGAAAAGTGCCGCGTCACTATTTCGTTGTTTGTTCATTTTCCATCGCTTAATGACAAAAATATCGACAGGTTGTCCGTCTTTCGACGATTCGTTGCAATTTATTTAATAACATTTGAAAGACGTCCCCCTCCAATGGTCCCCCAAATTCAACTTTTATAATTTGTATTATAACAAAATTGAATTCAAACTTTTAACAAAATTATAATAAGCTTATTGAGCCGTTTTCTAGTTCAAATTTAACTAATTATAATTAATTTTTATATTTTATTACTTCCATATGGCTTCTTTAAATTATTCAAATCTATATAATTTAAAAATATTTATTATATTAAACAAATAATACTGGAAAACGTATTTTAATACATTTTTTTTTTAATTTTATTGTTTCAAAATTAAACAAATATTCGTATTTTAGAACTATATAGTTTTTTTAATTCTGTAATAAAAGTAGAAAAATTTATGATCAAAATCAAAGTGTCAGATTTATTTTGCAGAAATATTTTTCCTAATAAATTAATAATATAAAAAAATTCGAAGTATTTTAAAAAAATATTAGAAATTCACATTTTAATTAAAATTTCATATATTTGACAAAATAAATAATTAAATATAATGAAAATTAAAATTTCAAAATATTTCTCTAAATAAACAACTAAAAATTATGTAATCAGGCTCGTTATTGAAATTTCTTTGAAAACGACACGAATTTAAACAAAAAAACAAAGCTCCAAAGAGCGTTCTTTTTAACGACGCTTCGATTAAATTGTCTGTCGATCTTTAACCATGAAAATTATTAATTCGGATTTTCCGGAAATTACACAAAAGGCTTCCATTTTCGCCGATATTTATTACGCGACTCGTTAAATCAAACGAACTTAACAAAAGCGCGTCGAATCGTTTGACACCAGTTTAAGGTTGATTTTAATTAAATACACGTTAAAACGCATTCGATTTCAAAACGAGATGACGGCTATATTTTTTAATTAATAATTTATATAATGTATATACTATCGTGATAAAAAATTAAGAGGAAATTGTCATTTTAAACTTCTGGGCAGGTAAATTGTTTTGCATCCACCGTATTCGCACGATTTGGCTCCGTGCGACTACTAGCTATTCGGCAAATTAAAAGGCCAATGCAGGGACGCCGCTTTGACACGATTTAGGAGATAAAAACCGAATTGAAGAAGGTTTTGAAGGCTATACCGCAAAAAAACTATTCCAAATGTTTCGAGGACTGAAAAAAATGTTGACAAAATTGCGTTTTATCTGAAGGGGATGAAATTGATTTGGAATAATAAATAAAAAATTTACATTTTTTATAAACAAATTCACTTTACTTTTTGATCACAGTGTTATATAGATAATTTCGTGTATTGGTGTAGAAGTAAATCATTTCCACACGTTAATCCTGATTGACAATAACCGATCCGATTTAAGCATATATCATTCAAAGGGAAAAAGGGATTATATTAAGTTACACATAATATGCTTACGTTTAATTTTCTCCCTTTTATAACATACACATGTTATAATCTGGAAATACCGTTAGCCATTTTTCGTTGATCCCGAAATCTCAAACGAATCCGATTTCGTTTCCAACGTCTTCGAACACACACATATATATATATATATATTTTTTTTTTCCTTTTGCCCTTTCGACGTGCGCTTTTCTTTGTCCGCTTATTACGCAAAGCTCTCGTGGAAATCCCTCAGGTTCATTCTAGAATTATTTGTTTGTTGTTACGAAGCAGATGAGGTGGTAGGGGGGGGGTGAAGGAGGGTGTAAAAGCTCACGGAAAATTCTCATGACGATAATTAATCACCGGTTCACGCCTTAACATTCATCCCATATTCGATTGTTTCCTTTCGTTTATATCAAAGTATACGATTCCCTAATCGTTGTTTGTGGCTCATGAAGCTTTTACTATATTTTTTTTTCTTCTATTTATTTATTTTCAACGTGAAAACATATGGATAAATAACGACTGGATATTATTTCTGCAATATGATACGTGTAATATTTTCTACAGCACACGTGCAATGCTTTTCATGAACATGCTCTGATGCGAAGCTTACTCTTTAGTAAAGAAGATGGATGCGGAGAAGAAAAGCTACTTTTTTCATATTCTGGATTAAGTGCCTTCAAGAAGGGAAAAAGAAAAATGTTCATACTTACACACATATATATATATACATGTGAAAAACAAAAAGAATTTCAGTAAGAGTACATATAAAAGATTACGGTAATTTTGTTAGATTCGACCATAAAACTGGCAAATCCAAATCGCATACAAAAGAATTACCCATAAAGAAAACATTCGTTTATTGCGTTCAAATACGCATAAATAAAATCTAACTGAACAAAAACGAAAAAAAAATAGTACACATAAAAAAGGATACTGATTTCGTTTTTTTATTTATTTATTTATTTTTTTTTGGAATGGATTTGACGATATTTATATTGGATTTACAAATATTCCATATGTTTAATATCATAAACAAATACTATCCCTTGTACGGTTCGGATAACGTGAATTTATATATTTATTGATTTACAGTGGAATGAACAATATATATGATTTTTACTATGAAGAAAAAAAAATAGTAGAAAAGGTTAAAGCTTATCGAGAATATACGGATCGAAAAAAATAAATAATATAAATATGAATTATATGGAGGTAATATAAAATATAGCGAAACTTTCAGGATCAAAGTTGAAAGTTGCACGATAAATATGATACATGCATTAAACATGCTGTTTTTCCATCAGATTAGTTTGTTATGATAATATATTATACGTTCGATCGGTTAAAAAATATTATATCGCATATAAATTTTCATGTAACATATATATATATATATATATATATATATAACATATATATATATATATATATATATATATATATATATATATATAACATATATATATATATATATATATATATATATATATATAAGTATTATATAATATAAAATTTGCAATTTTATTCGAAGTCAGTGCAAATTTTTAATTTATGTTTTTTTTCGTTATACATTTTTAAACGGAAACTACAATTTAATTTGCATATTTTTAATATTTTATATATATATATATATATATATATATATATATATATATATATATATATATATATATAATGTATAATATTTGTATTTTTAAATTCAAAAATAAAATTGATCGTATTTATTCTGTTTTAATGAAAATTGTTTGTATTTATATATATATATATATATATATATATATATATATATATATATATAATGTATAATATTTGTATTTTTAAATTCAAAAATAAAATTGATCGTATTTATTCTGTTTTAATGAAAATTGTTTGTATTTATATATATATATATATATATATATATATATATATATATATATATATAAATATATATATATATATATATATATTATCTGATACAACTCTTTATAATATCTGCAATACAAAAAATATTTTTTCAATAAAAAAAATATATATTAAATTAATTTAGGAAATCGCTTTAAATCTATTTTATTTTAAATAATTAAAATAGCGAAATTTTTAATTTTATATACAGCAACACCTTGACTTATGAATCACTTTATATACAAACTTTTTAAAGCTCTATTTTGACTTCTAGATGATAAATTTGATTTCAAGACACGAATTATCTAATTTACGAATAAAATGAAATTCTCATCATCATTTTTATTAATCATATATCTATTTTCTAACATCATAGACCAATATTCAACCGCACATAATATTTTAATTCACTTCAGCTATTTTTTATACATAAAAGAAACCTCAATATTTTTTCCTAAATTCAATCGAATTTTCAAAAGCTCTCGTAACTTTAACGTACCGTATCGAATAAAAGCGCACCAAAAAAAAAAGAATAGAAGTTATAATAGAAAACCTCTAACGTCAATATATTGAGCAATACAAAAATACATATAATACATATATTGAAACGCGAGCTATTTGTCAGTTGTTTATTATATAATATATATATATATATATATATATATATATATATATATATATATATATATTATACATGTTACCATACAATAATAATGTGAAACATATATTTTTCACCGTCGCGCCTTTTCACACATAAATACTTATTATCGACGAGCGTGTCGGCTGAATACTGAAAACCTGAAAACGGCCACGAGCTTTTCTCTTAAGCTTTTCATCGTTATCGTTTACCGAGCCCTCAACCTTCGCCGTTTTATAATAACGCTGATTTATCACCCTTATTGTACATAGAACACGCACGATTGTTATAAAACAGGAGATTATGTGCGAAAATATAAGAAATCATCTCGATTTTGATATTTTGATCTTTAGTATTATATATTTCTACGAACATCTTTGGTATTTAAGATTTGTACATATATAACACTGTGATAAAAAAGAAAGGTGTTTTTTTTTTAATTTAAAGAGACCTTCGATTTAGTTTTTATCTCCTCAATAGTGTCAAAACGGCGTCCCCGCTTTTGCCTTTCAAGTTTGCTGAATAGCCAAAAGTTGCATGGAGCCAAATCAGGCGAATACGGTGGTTGCGGAACGATATAAGTCGAGTTTTTGGCAATAAAGTCGCCAATAAAGAACCAATACATTATGATATGGTGCATTATCGTGATGAAGGAACCAAGAGTTTTAAAAACACGTGTAACTTGTAAATAATGTTACTTGTAAATAATGTAACTTGTAAATAATTCGCAATGTTAGAAAGATTGTAATTATGTAATGTGATTAGAGATATTTCGTTAAGTATATTGTATATCGATATAATCAAAATCATAATTATAATTAAATCAACGACGTATCAAATATCGTGTTATAATTCTGGATTAAGATTAAAGCGTGATAGCAATAATTATGTGAATGGTGTCAGATTGTCATTATTATTTTTTATATAATTATTAGTTAGTCTTTATTTTTGTTTTAAATGAAAATTGTGAAAATTAATCGAGTATTATTAAAAGTTTTGAAAGTCAAAATATCAAACGGGGAAAATTATGTGAAGTTTGTAAGATCGTTCTTTTTTTATTCACATACATTTTTTTTCTTGACTGAATTTTAATTAAAATTTTTAATTTATGACTCGTAAAACTAATTTATACTTTTTTTTTTATAAATCGCTAAAAATCTTATAACTATTATATAGAAAATTATTTTTTAAATAGATTTTTAATTTATGCAAATTTATAATATTATAAATATTTCGATATTAAAAATATATAATATACTCCATATAAAATGTATATTTTTAAGATGAATAGAATTTAAGGTGCTAAATAAAAAAAAGTAAAAATTCATTTTTGTGCATATATAAATATTTCTATAAAATAAAAAAATATACATAAAATCATAATATATACAATATAATAAATATTATTGTGTTTTTACTGAAATTAACCCAATTCTGAGATATTTTTCTATATATACCAATATATTGATATACAATACAATATAATTAAAAATCATATTTTCAAGACTTAATTATTATTAAAAATAATCGTTATTTTTTCAATATAAAATATTGTACATCAATATTGGTAAACGATATTTAACAGTAATGGAATTTTTGAAGACGTGCAAGAATAACATTTCAAAAAACGGTGCAGTAAAACGCAAAACCGAACTTCTATCAATTGTGAAAGTTCCATTATATAAAATCCATTTTATATATAGCTTACTAGTTCAAAAAGGTAAACAAGTGTGAAATAAATAACTCAAGCTCTGGAATAAAATAAAATTATATATATATATATATATATATATATATATATATATATATATATATATATATGAAACAGAAAAGAAAAACGCGAACAAACAAACAAACAACCGCAAATTCAATAGACGCCAACACAGCTGGCTGGGTCGTCGCGTTCTATGCGAAAAAGTGTAAAAATAATCCTTATCATTTCCACGCTTTCAGCGTATTTTTAAAAGAGCCAAAAGGGTGGAACATTTTTCTAAAGCCGGTGCCAGATCAGCGTTTTAGAAACGGGCGACGAATTCGAACGCGACAACCGATCAAAAAATCGTAAAAATACGAGCCAAATGTGTTGCATTCTCACACTTTTTCGCATTTTTCTTATAGGTACAATCCGTATATAAATATGTATATATATATATATGAACTAGGATAGAAATCTGGAGTACGGGATTATCGTCTGCAGTAGTGCTATGCCTTCAGGCTAAATTTCAGACCTCGGTACATTTTGGCATTGACAAATTGCACGGCGTCATCTTCTTTGGTCGTGAAAGTCATATATCAACCGACAGCTTGCCCGTGTCAAAATGTACCGAGAACGTGAGATTAAGTCAGACCACGAGAAAAGTTTATGCCACATAACAAAACCCTTTTCCTACGACGCACACGACCGCCCTTAACCGTATAGCGACCGGCATTTTGGACCCGGTTTAATGACGGTCGCATTATACCCCCATATGCGTCATCAAGGTTTCTTATTTTTTTTTTTTTTTACTATTTATCTACATCCGATTTTAGTTCATGTTATGATGATGTATTATTTTATTAATATTACATGTGAATATGTGTGCGAATTCGTACACGGTTCCACTTTGTGTGTTAGGACATTAGAAATAGTATCACATTAATCGTTGTATATAAAGAGATCAACTATTAAAATCGATTGTAAATATTGAAATATTTTACATGAAATTATATAGTAATAAGTTGAACTTAGGCATGTCAAGGATCTATATTTTGAGTTACAAAAAACATTTATGATTAAATTGTAAAAATAACGTTGCATTTGACGAAAAAAAAAATGCTACACCAACAAGTACAATCTATAATATATGATAACTATTAAAATAATGAATTCACCAATTAATTATAAAACTAAAGAGATAATAGTTATGTAGATATTTATATTAAGAGTTATATAGTTATTTATAATATATCAATATATTTTAATTACATCATTATATCTAAATATATATTTAAAAGTCTGCTTTCGATAGCTTAAACGTTAATAGATTTTTTTTAATCTAATTTCCCGTTTTCGATATAATATTTATGGATTTTCTCAATATCTATATATATCTTAATATATTTTTATTTTAGAAAAATTTGTCGTCACACTGCACTTTGACATTTTTATGGCGAAAATACGCAAATGCAAGTGACATTCCAGAATTTAAACCCCTAAACTTGCCAAGAGGTAGTCCGTATATTAACACTAATATATACGTATAAACAAATATATTTTTGTATACTTTTTAGTGTAAATATTTTTTACGACTAATAATAATTATATTTTTCTAATTGAAATCAATTCATTAATATTACAATTATAATATATATATATATATATATATTATATGTGGTAACTAAATAATTCTCGAAGTTATCCAGGGGTTGAATGTGCGGTCGAAAACAATACAAACACAAATCCAATATCCATAGTTTCTTGCGATGTGGAAAATGGCACTGTTTTTACAGTATAATAAACCGAATCGAGCACGTTCTAATTAATTGCTAATCTCACATAAGCTAAAACCCGATGAATATTCCGATTCGAGCGTAAAATACAGAATCCTTTGGCTTAATTCGTTTAATTGAAAATCGCACATAGAACCGCTAAGGTCTGAACGCGTCTTTATGTGTTTATATATATATATATATATACAATGATGATTTGTAAATTGAAAGAAATATTTTTACATTTTCGATTATAATTTATATGAATTTTATTTATTTTTATTAATTGATTGATATATTTGTTAATTGATTCGTGTATTGTCATCTGAAATGAGCGATTGTACAAAATTTTAGCTCAATTAAATATTGAAAAATTATCGAAAAGTCGATTACATGATTTTTATAGGAAAAACGAACAAACAGAACGACTTCAGTAGGAAACCTTTTCAAAAATATTTTACTTTTATTTCATGTAACACATTTAGACGTGAACGATTTCAATTATAACTTATTTTACATACGATTATTTTTTTTTTTAATGTATGTATTTTAATTTTTCGCATTTTTCGCGCATTTTCTTTTGTGTGTCACCGTGCCTTTATTTGTCTTTATTAAAATTAATTGACTTTAGCGTATTTCGCTTTGAATTATAAAATTTGACACGTGTCACGGCTCGACGCTTAAAAATGCTTATTATCGTATAAACGATATTAAATAAGCTGAAAATTTTCATATAGTTATCAAACAATGCCTACCTCGTAATTATATTATACGATATATAAGCTAATCTCTGTGTCAATTATTCACACGTTTTACCGTTCATTATGACAGCAATTTCATATGATATTCTTATTTAATCTGCTTAAAATATCATTAAAAAAAATATAATTAAATTAAATATTAGATATATCATTATATAAAAAAATGTGAATAAAATTCAAACATTATATATATATATATATATATATATATATACGGTATATTATATATAATATAAAAAAAATAAACTAATACAGGATCAAAAGCAGCTTAAGCACTTGAGAAAAGTTTATAGTCATTCGGCGATTATCCAGACTTTTCGTAAGAATTTATCCAGCGATAAACATCTATAGATGGTGTGAGAGACACCTAAATCGGAATAAAAGGAAAATCGCGGAAAATTTGCGGGAAATTTCACAATGACTTTATTATAACGTTTTAACCGTGAAACGTATAAACTTTTTCATATATATATATATATATATATATATATATATATATATATATATATATATATATATATATATATATATGCGCGTTTTAATACGACATAATCTCAAAGTTATTATAAATAAAAACTTTATAGTACATATTTGAATATATAAATTTATATATATATAAATATATATATATATATAATTAAATTTAATATTTTATAATTAAAAATATATTATGCAACATAACACTGTGATCAAAAAGTAAGGTGAATTTGTTTATAAAATGTAATTTTTTTATTTATTCATTTTTCAACGTTTTTTCCAGTCCTTGAAACAGTCGAAATAATCTTTTTCCGGTATAGCCTTCAAGACCTTTTTTGATTCAGATTTTATCTCTTAAATGGTGTTAAAACGGCGTTCTCACATTGGCCTTATGATTTTTTTTAATAGCCAGAAGTCGCACGGAGCCAAATCAGGCGAATACGGTGGTTGCGGAACGATATGAGTCGAGTTTTTAGCAAAAAAATCGCGGTGAATGAAGGAACCGAAAGATGTAAGATCACGTGTAACTCGGAGATAATTAAACCTTTTTACAAACAGACGCTTGGCAAATGTTATAAACAGTCCTACCAACCTAGGAAAAAAAAAATACAATTTACCTGCCTTCCTAATGTCCGGGAGTTTTAAATGATAATTTCGCCTTACTTTTTGATCACAGTAATATTTATACCACACATCTATAAGTGATTAGATATTTTTTTTTATATATATAAATACTATTATTAAATAATGCATATATGTTTTAAGTAATAGCCGGCCGCATATTAACCCTGTAACGTACACTTGAACGAGTATATTTCGCCGCGGTTTGACGTAAACTATGAAGGGTTAATGTCATGTAATAAACTAGAATATTTGCAAACATCGTCAACATATGATTAAAACCGTACAACGTGACTGTTGAAAGCGCTTTAAACTCGAGTCATGCCCGCACTAGTTAACCACAAACTAATTCAAACACATCATAATCTTAGATTAAATTAGATTAACTATGTCTCAAAAGTCAACGTTTAAACTTAATTAGTTAGAAAAAAAAACGTTTATTCTATATCGATATTATTTTTTCTGAATTAAAATAATTTCATATTATTATTTTATTCAGCATTAAATAATATTAAGTAATATACGATATATGTATTAATAATGTAATAAAAGATTTATATATTATATATATGTAGTATTATATTATAATAAAACAACTAAAACCCATCAACACTGACGTGTTTTCCTCTTGTGCCTTAACAAAAGGAAACATTTCGTCTTTGATAATGTACAAAATACAAATACAATTAAAGTCTTGTACATTTAATTGTGTGTATAATGTGTTGTGTCAGTGTTTCTCAACATTTAATATATAAAATTAATCAATTTTAACTTCATACAAAATTTAATGTTTTTTATCGCGTCTTAATTTTTAAAATATTTAAATATTATTTATATATAGAATCAAAAATAAAAAATGTAAAATATACAGTGGTAAAAATTAAAAAATATATATATTAATGAAAATTTATATATAATAAGTAAATAAATATGATATAGTATAAAATATTTTTTTATCAGTCCAAGATTTTTATTACAATGAAAGATCAAATTGTTTTTAAAATATAAAGAGTCTTTTAAAAACGTTAACAATTTTCTTTAGATTAATAATTAATTTTATAATAAAAAAGTTCTTTTGAAATATTAACAATTTTTATAAAATGAAAATTATTCATAAAAGTTATATATTTATAATGAAAATTCACTATATTGAAATATAATTTTCATTATTTATTTTATATAATATAAAAACATTTATAAAATTCTATTTAATTAATTATTTTTTTCAACATAAAATACGTTCAGGCTTTTCAGCATTGAAATATTTTAATTAATTGAAAGCATCTTCTTACATAGGAAAAAATCGATAAAAAAAAACATCGACGTTTAATTAAATTTTCCTGTAAAACAACAAATTAGCTCTATCGATTTCGAAAACAAAAAATATTTCGAAAAAAAAACACAGTTTTCTTTTTTTCTTATGTAAAAGAAAAAGAGTCTTAATGGCGTCGCGTATTTTTTCATTCAGACCTGAAAACGCGAAACAATAGTAATTTTTCGCCGTACAAGTTTTTGAGCAAAAAAAAAAAACACAAAAAAACAACGCCGCCGGATTTATTAAATAAACATGTATATAAATATATATTTTTCAGTTGCAAGTTGCATTTCAGTTATTCCATAATACGATCGAAAGATTCCGGCTGAAAGTTTCGAACGGAAATGTGGCGTTTTTCCACATTTGCAATTATAATTATTTCGTAAATCGTCTTTTTCCATTTAAAATTTTTGTCGAAATGTGTATTTTATGAATTCTCTTTTTTATACGATATTAATATTTCATTTTATTCATGCTAACGAATTTGCACATATTAAAATATATAAAATACATACAAATATTATGCGCATTGCTTACGTTAAAATTTGTATTTATTTAAAAGTTTTATACGAAAATTTACATACAGTGCATTATACGTACTAATTGAGAATTTATTACGAAATAATATTTTATTAAATTCATTTTTCAATATTTAAAAATAATTTATCTATTAAAACGTAAAATGAATGAAAACAAATTGTAAAGTTATTAAAAGTGTTTAAATAATTATTACGTTTTTAATTTTAAAAATACTACATATTTTACTTATTTAATATGTGATCTACGAAAAGTCCATTTGGACATATTAAACTAAGAAAATAAATTATTTTTATTTTTGCAAATTATTATTTTTTATAATTTTATTATTTAGTGATACTTTAAATATAATGAATTTCAAAGAACATAACAAGACAAAAATACAAAATTAATTATATAGACTAAATCATTTTCTATATTTATATGTAATAGTATGTATTGAAATATTATTATTAATTATTTTATATAAAAAAATATTTTTTGAGCTTTCTAAAAACTTTTAAACAAATAAAATATATTTTATTTTCTATAATACGAATCATAAATTAAATTTTGTATTTAATCATATTTTTGAGTTATCATTATAATTTTAGTAGTTGTCGTCTTATTAAAAACGTGTTAATTTTATTATACACATTATTTATTTTCATTATAAAATATAACTGAAAATCCATTGTAAATAATTTCATTTTCATTTTTTAAAATTACTAATAATGCACCATATCATATTGCATTGGTTCTTCGCGACTTTTTTGTCAAAAACTCGATTCATATCGTTCCGCAACCACCGTATTCGCCTGATTTGGCTCCGTGCGACTTCTGGCTATTCAGCATATTCAAAAAACAAATGCGGAGACTCCGTTTTAACACGATTGAGAAGATAAAAATCGAAGGCTATCAAATTTTGAAGGCTACTTCGAAAAAAGACATTTCCAATTGTTTCGAGGTCTAGAAAAAGCGTTGGCTGAAGTGCGTTTTATCGGATAGAGATTACTTTGAAATCGATTTGGATTTTATAAACAAATTCACCTTACAGTTTGATCGCAGTATAATATATATATATATATATATATATATATATATATATATATATATAAATATATATATATATATATATAATATTTTTTAAATAGAAAAAAATCATGTTTTATATAGAGAATATATGTCTAGCGTAACTTTTTCAACGTTTCATGGTATTATCGTCAGGCGAGTTAATCAAGTAACTTCACTAACTCAATCTATATAGAGTGCTTTGGAAAACGATGTTTTCTCTCGTACGTATTACAGTTAGAAACTTTGAACATCGTTTTACCGAAATCAATTTTTGTATAGATATAAACCTACACACACACACACACATATATATATATATATATATATATATATATGATGAGAAATTCACACAAGTGTACGTAATACGTTAACGTTACCAAGGAAATTGCAATTAATCCGTTGCAAAAGGACACCAAAGGGTTACCCTTGATAAACACGTTAAAGAGGTTCCGTAACGTCTTAGACTTATGTGAGTAGTTAATGTTGTATGTCGTGCAAGTCTCGTAGCCTTATACGATTCTATATTTCAAGAAAATAGATATATATATATATATATATATATGACATATATGTTTCGATATGACTGTAGTTTTCCCGGGGGAAAATATTTAATACTCCCTTAGGTAAACGAGGAAAACCTTCGCGTCCCCTTTGACGTTCGCGTTCGCGACTATATTAAATTCTGTATTAACATTTTTACCGGCTTCTTACGTCTTAAATTTAATCAGACGTTCATCTTCTCGAGACCGACGCAAGATTTTTTTTTTTTTTTTTGAATTAAATAAATAATTTTTTTTCTTCCTATTCTCGCGTTTCGATATGAAAATGTCGAGATTTATTAAAAATGTCGCCGCTTTTGTAGTATATTTTTCTTTATGCTTACGATGAAAAAAAAAAAAAAAAAAATATATATATATATATATATATATATATATATATATATATATATATATATGTATACATATATATATTTGAACGTGTCGATTTTTATAATGTTCAATTGAAATTTATATTAATCAAGCCATAAATGCGATATGAAAAATGTGTTCTGAATGATATATTTCGGGAATAATCTGAAAATTTAATTTATTTTTTGCGTGAATTATCAGCCATTCGTACAATTTTGTTATAAATTGCGAATTTTTTTACGATATATATATAATTAAAATATTGAATTAAATTTTAAGTGAAAATTATTTTAATATATATATATATATATATATATATATATATATATATATATATATATATATATATATATATATATATATATATATATATATATATATATATATATATATATATATATATATATATATATATATATATATATATATATATATTAAAATAATTTAACACATAATTATCATACTATGATAAATTAATATGTTATTCATACATTCTATGGAGTCATAAACAATAATGCGTATTCAAACTCGCGTACCTCAATCAAGGTAAGTGAATTAATAATTGACTAGACAATTTATAAATATTTAGCGATATCAATATTTTAAATTATATATATGATAAAAAAATTAATGATATAATAATATATGAAATTAAAAATGAACTGTATATATTATTCGTAACGTTTATATAATAAATTACGAACATTTCTTCATTATTATCATATAAACTATTGTAATAAAACATTTTATGAATCAAACAATAAAAAATGCATTCAAATGTTAAGTTAATGCGAATAAAAAAAATATATTATATATACATATATATATATATATATATATATATGTATATACCGAAATAATCCCATTGAAATTGAAGCAATAAACGAAAATAATGCCCCCCTTAAAAATATATACGCATAAAACGCTTTTATACGATTCGCACAAAACAATTTTATTAATGCTTTATAATACTTATTCGTGCGAATTAACTTTATATTTCGCATAATAAAATTGAAAACCCTAATTACGCTGTTTACTTTAAAAGTTTTGCAAATGTGCGCGCGAAACCTTCAACCTTTAACGTCATTCAACAAGACCTTATCTATTATATATAATATAGTATATAATAAATAAATATATATATATATACCATATATATAGAAATACCTTGGAAACTTTAAAATCGTACATATTTACAATATATTAAATTCCGACGCGGCATAATAGTATTTTAATTGTCTTGATTAAAATTATTTTCGTGATTTCGAGAAATAGGGAAAGGGTTTTGTTTACGCAGAACCTTCTCGTTTTCCCTTGGCTTGGGTTATATTGCTACAAGTGTTTCGTGAATGGCGATGACTCAATCCATTTTAACTATATGCGGTTAAATGTTCAACAATAATAACAAACATTTCACCGGTAATATGCTTATATAAATAACTGTGTTGAGTTGGGTCCGTCACTTGACTAAAACGCTCAACGTAATATTAAACCGGGTACGGTTTCATTAAAATGACGCCCAACTATTATATTTCAACATATTTGATTTAAAATATATATGGAAAAAAAAAACTATATATTTTTATATTTAACCCATTTCATATATAATTTTAATAATATATATCGATACAATCTATACAATCTTTTGTATATATCATATATACAAAAATTTACACTTAAAGATAAAAATTATACTTTTATATATATATATATATATATATATATATATATATATATATATATATATATATATATTTATATACAGTCAAACCTGTTTTTGTGCGATTTTTTTTGTATATAAATCACAATAGAGTCGTTGAATTTCAAAAGTGTTGGCATCACTCTTGTGTGTATGTACATATTGCATCAGCCTATTAAATTTTTATACGGTTAAAATTATTTCTTAGTTATTTACGAAGTTTCTGAATATTTTTTTTTGTGCGGTTCCCATCTATCGCACAAAAACAGATTTGACTGTATATATGTATGTATGTATATATATATATATATATATATATATATATATATATATATATATATATATATATATATATATATATATATAACTTCAAATCTATCAAAATTTATATAAACTGTCAGATAATATATTCATATATATAAATTTCCATATATATATATATATATACAACTAATAAGATAAATTGAATATCATATTTACTCGAAGCAATTTCTAGTATCGTATGTGAAATTGTTGAATCATGCACTTAACTGGAAACTTGTATATATTATATGAATTAAATTAATATATATATATATATATATATATATATATATATATATATATATAATATTTATATACGTCAAAAACCCATTATCACAATCTATATTATATTAAATAAGATTTATAAAATTATATATAAATATAAACATATATAAGGTATCGATTAATATTATTTTAATCCATATCGTTATATAAACGATTTAAAATATATATAGTCAAATAATGAATATATTAAAATTTCATATATATATATATATATATATATATATATATATATATATATATATATATATATGTATGTATATATATATATATATCTATATTTGTATATATATATATATATATATATATATATAATAGGTGATAATAATAAAATCGTATCGATATTATTTCGCATGCGTTGTTTTATTGTGAATTTTGTGGATAATTTGTGCGTTAGTTCCGCAAATCTGATCGCCCCTTCAATCATGGACCCCTAAGATCGATTTAATCCCCGGAAAACCAAAACCAGGGGTTTTCACATTCAAATGATAAATATTTTACGGACTGACCGACGTTCCATTTCCCTGAGCATAGACTATGTGTATCTAATAGATAAAGTCGATCGTTTGGATATTGTATAATATTATATCTATTATAAACCGTATTATAAATTCTAATGTAATATATAAATTCGAAATATATAATTTACAATTGAAAGGATATTTTTGTGTGTTTATTACATTTTAATGATTCGAGCAATTAGTGATACAATGTAATTTAAATTTCTCATAATATAAGCGAAACTTTGCGTTTAAACGATAGAATATTTTTTGCAATATTTTGATGAACTATTTAGATATTCAAATTATAAAATTAATTATTTTCATTTAGAATATCGAATCAAATATAATATAATGTTTAATTCTTATTTATTTACACGTTTTGAAAGCGTTTCATTTATAAATATAAAATAAGAAACGGCTTCGTGCATAACTTGAATTGACAACGAATGTAATATTTCGCTTTACATAATTCATGAATATGTATAATTCGTGTTCATTTAAAATAAATGTAAGTCAGGTGTTATTAAACGTGAATTACAAAAGGCGTATTAAAACGTTCTAATTAATCCGCTAAAAAGCTACTTAAAATATTATAAATAAGATTTATTTATATTATATAAAAAAAGTATAACTCTTTATGAAATTGTTTACGTTCTTGTATCAGAATTTTTAAATTCATTTTAATTTAATTATTAAATAGTAATAAGGTATATATATATATATACCATATATAGAAATAATATTCTATATTTTTTATATACAATTTTTACTGACATAATCATAAGTCAAACCGGATTAAATAGATTAATCTAACAAAGACAAATGATCAACAATCAATAATTCGAATTTTTAACTATCCGATAAATATATAAATAGAAATAATTATAAAAATACGCAATAAATATGAATCGAAAAATTAGTTAATATAAAAATAAAATAATATTTTACTTTAATATTGTCGTACTAAAGGCGAACACAAGCGAGTGGAAATATAAAGAATTTTTCATCCTATATTGAACAATATATTTCGACGGTTTCCATAATATGTAAATTTCATACGTTTTCATATTAAATTCAACATATTATCATCACACGATTCATAATAAATTTCGACTATTTAAAACACATTGCAAAGAATAGGCGAGGCCGTATTTTAAAGACAATGTTATCACCGCTCGTCATACGGATAAGTGCGCACTCGGAAAATACCAGATATTCACCCTGTATATATATATATATATATATATATATTTATATATTTATACAGACGCACATTTTCGAGTGGGCATTTTCCAGAATTTTCCACGAGACCGGTACAATATTCGAAAACCTCCGTCGGAAACAAAGGACGAATCCTGTTCAAACAGCACGCAGACGTCTATACGACGAATAAGCATTGGACCCTACAATTTCCACCCTTTTCCACATTTCAGCCTCTCGGCCCACAAAATCGAGGGTGGAACGGTGTTATTTATTCGTCGTTTCAGACGGGGCGCTGAAACGGACGATCCGTTATCGACGCCGAAGGTGTTTTCACAGCGAAAACGGAATTATTACATTTTAGAAAATTTTCAGAGGTGTATAATTTTGCCTTTTAACGCATTTCGGCGAATATCTGCCAATATATTTACTACTGTGATCAAAAAGTAAAGTGAATTTGTCATATTAAACTTCATAGCATTTGGGAGGCAGATAAATTGTATTTTTTTTTCTTGCTTTGCTAGGACTGTGTATAACATTTCCCAAGAATGTGTTTGTCAAAAGGTTTAATTATCTTCGAGTTGCACACGTTATTACAACTCATTGTTCCATCATCACGATTATGCATCATGTCATACTGAATTGGTTCTTCGCGACTTTTTTGCCAAAAACTCGACTCATATAGTTTCGCAACCACCGTATTCGCCCGATTTGGCTCCGCGCGACTTCTGGCTATTCAGCAAACTCTAAAAGCCGATATGGGAACACCGTTTTGACACGATTGAGGAGATAAAAACCGAATCGAAGAAGGTATGGAAGGCTATACCGGAAAAAGATTATTCCGACTGTTTCAGAAAAAAGCATTGAAATTGATTTGGAAGAATAAATAAAGAATTTACATTTTATAAACAAATTCACCTTATTTTTTGATTACAGTGTTTTAAAAATAATATTTATATAGTTTAAAGATAATATATAGTATCTTTGATACATTAAGAAGTTACTTAATACGTTTATAAGTAAATAAAAGGTTGACATATTGGAAAATTTTGTAAGAGGAGTTACTAAAGAGAGACTTTTAATTCGGTAAACCAATCAAACAAGTTATGAAACAGGCACTATACTATTAGGAAACTCTTCCTTATTGATTCGAAGTATCCAAAAGGACTCAATGAAAACCCATGGGGATTACAAGTCTAGATATTGAACGGCGGCAAAGTGGAAATTCAAAATAAAATTAAACGAAACCTATTTTAGTTTCGAGCTTCCGGTTGACATTTATGATATTGAACATTTTGTCGATAAACTTTCGTGACGCTGAAGAAAAATCTTCAGATATAGAAAATGCCTTGCGGACCGCGTTTTTGATTTAAAATGTAAAAACACTTTCCAAGTGAATCAAAATCGATATTCTTCTACGTTTTCCGATTTAATATTTAAAAATACCATTCGTAATATTTTAAAATTACATTTTTAATATAAAATTATTCTTTCTGTGTTTCTAATAATTTTTAATCCATATATAATAATCTTCTGAAATATTGTTAAAGGTAGATAATTTCAATATATGTGAGAACTTTAAATGATATTTTAATAAGACATGATAAATACACCTTTTTTATATATAGATAATATATTATATTTTATACTGCATTTTTATGAAATTTATTTAATTTACATATTGCATACCTTGAAATATACAATATTTTAATGAAAATATTAAAAAATACAATATTTACATAGAAAAGAAGAAAGTAAAGATTCGCAACATAGTTAAATATATATTATACAATAAATTGAGCTTTATAAAACAGCACAACTCTATTTACATAATAAATTTTCCGCAAACTAAGAAAATATGTATAAATTAATAATAGGTTGTTCACTTTTGTTTTCGCATTCGTTTAACACGTAAAAATGATTCTTTCGCGAAATTAAAACAACTTTTGAATTAAACTGAAAGTAAAAGTTACACGTTTCGGCGGTCCGACGTTGAACCTTTCAAAATAAACAAAACCTTTTTCTATATATGTCACGCGAAAATAGAATTACACACTTTTTTTTTCGGAACAAAGGCTATCATCGGTGGAGGCTGAAAACAAATCGCATTATCATATAAAGCTACATTTTCCCGAATATATCGTATATATAATATTTAAATAAAAATATCGAATGTCAAATTTTATTTCATATATATTAATATTTCATAGTAAAACAATGACGTATGAAAACTGACGTGTCCGAATTTCAAATCAAAATACCGCATTCGCACAGCGTCATAAAAGCCTTATTTTTCGGTCGAAGGCTTCGGTTTAAATGAAAAATTTTCATGTGCCAACCGACACTAGACGGTTTATACTTTGTGCGTTATTAAATCCGACACATTCCTGCCTGGATTACGTACCCCGGGAAAACGTGTAAATTATACGCCATAAATTTTCCCATTTTCACCTGAGCGAGAGACAAAAGGCCGCGACCGCGAAAGGCTCACGGTCGAGTATTTATCTCGAGAGATTTCCCCGGGAAAACTCGACGGTGACGTCGTATTTTCCTTTTGGTTTTTCCTCTAAAAATATATATATACATATATATTATTAAACCTTCACTACCGGTCGTCTTATTCGACTATTTTTTTTCCAGTGGTGTATTTTTTTTTATTGTTATTTTCGTTCCCTTAACGGCGAGTGTTTTCGCGTTAACAAATCTAATTGAGGGCTTAACGTGTCCGTCGACAAGCGTCCAAAGCAGATTACGGTTTTCTCTTTCAAATTAAACCACCACTTTTACATAATTCAGAACGTTCACATGACAAAGGGTGGATATTGTATGACAGATAACATAAAACGACCGTTTCTATTTATAAAAAAAAAGTTTTTATTTTTCGTTATCAAACTAATCTAATTGTTTTTCCAAAAGACCTTATGATAACTAAACATTATTTTAATATTTTCTATCAAATATCTCATATCTAATAAACTAAAGATTAATATTTAAAAAATATTCAATGTGTCAAATGATTTATAATATGTGTTGATTATTTTTATAAATATATAGCCTACAAATCGATTCGGTTTTTATCTCCTCAATTATATCTAAAAGGTATCCCCGCATTCGTCTTTTAAGTTTGCTGAATTGCCAGAAGTCGCATGGAGTCAAATCAGGCGAATACGGTGGTTGCGAAACAATATGAATCGATTTTTTGGCAATAATGTCGCGAAGAACCAATACAGTATGACATGGTGCATTATCGTGACGAAAAAACCGAGAGTTGTAAAAATTCGTGTAACTCGGAGATAATTAAACCTTTTGACAAACAGACGCTTGATAAATATTACAGACGGTCCTACCAACCTAGGAAAAAGAATTACGGTAGTTTTTAATGACAATTTCACCTTACTTTTTGATCACATCATTATATACTGACAATTTTCAAACGTAAAGAAAAATATATTTCAATTGAAAATCTTTTATCGCAACCGTATATATATATATATAACCGTATATATATATATATATAACCGTATATATATATATATATGATTTAAAAAATCGCACCACGTATTTTCTTTCGAATTTTCCGTTTTCTACAATAGAAAGAACGTCTCTTTTCACAGATTGTCAAAGTGCATCAACACCACAATGAACGTTCTTTAGTCAGCGACGTAAAGTCTAGTTGTACGTTTCGTTCGACTACGACGAATTGTCCCCGTTTTATAACATATATATATATATATATATATATATATATATATATATGTATATATATATATACATATATGTATATATATATATATATATATATATATATATATATATATATATTTATACATACATATATATATATATATAACGTTCTGAAGGTCGAAAATGTCTAGAGACCGACCTCTAGGGCGTTTTATTTAATTACGACAGACGACGTTTTGGATATCCAAAGTGTGACGACGGTGTGTCGTATAGTAAGGGAATTTGATATTCCCGGGAAAACGTCGAACCCTACATACAGTGACGTGACCGGGAATAAACTCGAAGCTTCCCGGAAAACGCAACTATTTCAATATATTATTATACCACGGTAAAGGCGTAAGTGTGCAAACACACACACACACATGCGTGTGTGTGTGTGTGTCAAATTTTCCATTGTGGATGTTGACGAATATTGTTATATGACGAAATAATTGATATCAAGTGGAATATGTCAAATTATGAAATATAATTAGTATTACAAATAAATTATCTTCAACGCAATTCATACAATATACCATATATAATATATAAAAAAATAATATTTTTTGATAAATTACACCACAAATTAATCACTCATAAAAAATATTTAATATTATCTAAATAAATATTTTATTCGCACATCAATCAATAAAACAATTATCTAATATTTTATATATTATAAATCGATAAATCATGTATCCAAAATATCAATAGTATTTTTTTTTACAAATATATCTCAATCTTTATTACGTAATTTATCTTTATGTCACTTTTTTCTTCCCAGTGTAAACGTAATCTTCACACGTCTTCTTGTTCTCTTTATATTTACACTTTATCTTTATGATATTTTGACGTACTTATTCAAAAGTTTTATCTTATTGAAGATTACGTAAAGCTTCGCGTCGTAAAATTTAAGCCTATAAAATATTTTAGTATATTAAGAAATAATTCGTAAGTAATATATAATGTTCTAGTACGACTTCCTGTATGGATGTAATTTGTCTAAACTTTTGTATATAAAAAATAAATAAATAAAACTCTAAAACAAAAATTTTGAGCCGTGATTTCCATTTTAGATCTATTTTTGAACGCTTTTTACGAAAAATTGGAAACAGTCACGCAAATTATGAATATAACATTTTCTATGCATAATTTTATAAGGAATATTTTATTCATCAACATTTTTACAATTCGAACTATAATTTTGATATAAATTCATAAAACTAAAAAATGATTATTATTTTTTTATATTTTTCGTGATTTTCAAAGGAAAACTTTCTGCTTCACTGAAGAATGTAAATTTACAACTTATTATATAGAATATATTTCCAAAAAAAAAAAAATATACATTCTCAACATTCGTTTTAAAAAAAAAAATACCTAATTTGACCGGAATAAAAGTTATAATTCAACAATGATTTCTTTGATATTTCTTCAATAAAAATATATATATATTATTTTATTACATCATAGAATAAAATATCGTTGTCAATTATCATTAATTTTGAACTGAAATAAATTAAGTTCATTATTATATTATATGTCACATCGTATATATCATTTATTAATTGGTACTCGTACCGCATATTGTCGATCGCTGTATCGAAATAGACCACGGTAAATATATATAAAAAAAGGAAAATATACCTAAATATATATATATATATATATATATATATATATATATATATATATATTTCTTTTATCAATTCAGTGAATGTTTCCGTTTTCGTGCGCGAGTTTTCCCTATGGGAGTTTTGGCGCGTTTGCTTTCCATTAGTCCGGTTAATATTGATTGGCACTACGGTGTATTCAGTCCACGTGTGTGAAAAGCATTTGCACGTGGTCCCATATCACTGAAATTTGATTTATGCCTTCACATCTACGGTCCCAGTCACCCCCATGAGTATGCTGTTATCACGTAATTACCGAAACGTAGGATGGGGTGGGAAGGGGGTTGCGTGCGACATACACGTGGAAAAACTACTAGACTCTATTCCCTTTATTACATCGTGTACAATTTTAATGTTATTCTACATATTTATATTATTAGTATATATATATATATATATATCAAATAAGTAATAAAATTCGTGAATTTTTGTCGAAATTATAACGATATACCAACCTACACATTCGCCAGACTTAGCACCATGCTTTTAACCTTGAAAAACCGTAATTTTACAAGTATATATAAATAAATTTGAGATTTATCGCTATAAAAATTCAAATCAATACCAAGAATATATTTCAGAAATATTCTGAATATTCGAAAAAGTTCTGACATGAGAATAAAAATATTTAATAGAGATAATATTAAAAAATTGAAAATTTTTTTTATTTATATTTAAACTATAATTAATATACTATTATATAGAGAAATTAATAATAATTCACTATTTATTTTTTTAAGTAACGTAGCAAAGTGGAATTTTTTTTAATAGCTTAAAAATCATTTTAGCAAATATGATGGCCTTTATATACATATTTGTAGTACTTGTATATATTCAATTAATAAATGTCCTGTATGGTAATTAATCTTCACGTGAGTGTCGCGATTAATTTTCGCTTTTCTTGCATATTTCCATTTTGTAGACATAACTATCGAAAGTGGGGTCGACTGGAATTAATTAAATTTTATTATATATTCACGTACTAATAAATTATATATGAATATGCTACTGTGATCAAAAAGTAAGGTGAAATTGTCATTTAAAACTTCCGAACTAATGCCCAGGTAAATTGTACTTTTTTTTCCTAGATTGGTAGGACTTTCTATAACATTTTCCAAACATCTGTTTATCAAAAGGTTTAATTATCTCCTAGTTACAAGTGTTTTTACAACTCTTGATTCCTGTATCACTTTAATGTACCATGTCATACTGCATTAGTTCTTCGCGACTTTTTTGACAAAAATTCGATTCATATTGTTCCGCAACCACCGTATTCGCCTGCTATAGCTCCGTGCGACTATAGGCTATTTATCAAATTCTAAAGAACAATACGGGGACGCCGTTTTGACACGATTGAGGAGATAAAAATCGAATCGAAGAAGGTCTTGAAGATTATACCGGAAAAACCAATTCACTTTGCTTTTTGATCATAGTGTATATAACGAACAAGTTAAACATATTTTTATTCTTAAAAAAAAGATTGTATTAAAATATTTTGAAATTTTTATACTTTATGAAATATAGACGTCTGAAAATATATACTTTCATATTTTTTTTTAATTATTTTAAATAAAGAAGATAATCTAAAGTTCAGATGGGGTTAACTTAAAACAGCGATTCGAGAAAATTACCCTGTATCAGTTCCAGACGTTAACTTTCAAATCTGAGATTTTCTTAATTATTATCAATCTTCATGTAGAATAATAATAATAACAGTTACAGTTAAAGATATTCGCAGTAATTCGGTGATAACACACTTGTTCACTAACGTTCATAATAATATTGTTAGAATATATAAATTTAATATTATATATACATATATATGTATATACCATATATAAACAGTGGTTGATTAAATATTATAAAAAAAAATGATTTCATACGCTTTCCACATCACAATTTTATTTATATTTAAAATTGACAGTTATTTTCTCTTGATCTATATATATATATATATATATATATATATATATATATATATATATATATATAAAATATTTACTTGTATATATGTATATATGAATAACGAAATCGAAAAACAAATTAACCGTTTTATTCGATAGACAAATTACCGTCGATGCGCGTCGCAATAATGGATTATATACGCCGAATAAACAGTGAACGACGATAATAAACTGCGAATTCAAAAACAATTCAATTAAAATGATATACTAAAAGCGGGAAATATTGATATTATACATATATATATATATATATATATATATATATATATATATATATATTCGACAAAAAAAAAATAGAAAAATAGGGAAAAAAAGATAGAACAGTACGAAAACCGCGTTTCAATTAACTCGAAAACGCGTCGGTTTAATGATATTAATGAATGTAATGTGTCGAATTCGAACTGATAACGCATCTAATTGATTAACAAATTTCGCATTCGGTTCTCGCTAAATGTGTTTCCACTTTTATTTTATACGTATATATATATATATATATATATATATATATATATATATATATATATATATATATATATATATATATAAAACGAGATAAAATTCTACATGTTTACTATTTATATTTATGAATTCGGAATGCGGTATATAGATAAATATTTTTTTTTAGACCTGTGATTGAAAAGCGATTGAATGTTCACGCATATAAATATATATATATATATATATATATATATATATATATATATTTATATTATATTTATAAATCGTTTAAAAGTATAAATGAATAAACAGTCTTTTTTGTAATGGTAATTATATTTATCGCGAATTTATTGACGGCTGTCGTAAATAATAATTAAAATATCAAACCAAACTGTCAGATTGTCAGTTATAATTTTCTTCGTCTATCCGAATTCCTTCTTTTATTTGTCTCTAATTGTGATAATAAAATATATAATTTTTATTTATTTATTTTCTTTCATTATCATTTATTCAACATACAATAATGTGATTTTTTGTATTTTAATTTAAAATTTAAAGATTTTTTAAGTGGTTAAATATTAATGTGACTTCCTTAATATATGATAAACATTTTCAATTTTCGTTTAACCCATTTTCCAAATATTCTTTTTCCACAACATCTAAATATTTATGTTTTTTTTTCTCTCGGAAATCTAAAAATATTCGCCACTAATAAATTCTAGACAAAAATATTAATTTAGTATTATTTTTTAATCGCACATTTACATTTGTGTATTTGAGGAAAATGATACAAATTACGCGTACCGCGGTGCGGAAAAGCCGCTCGGAAAATTGGGAAAAATTGATAATATATATATATTACGTGCCGCAACCAAAAAACCGCAAAAGAACCAGAAACGTTTTTATCGTCGAAAATATAATTTTATCACTCTTCGTCGAATGCCGGAAATTTAATTTTTCCAAAAAAGAAAAACATGTTTATATATATATATATATATATATATATATATATATATATATATATATATATATATATATATATATATATATATATGATATATATAGAGAAAAATCTTTCGTTTTCGCGCGATATTTTCTCATACACGTTCATTGTACTCACTTTTTTTTCAGAGCATTTTTCATTTTCCAGAGAAAAAAACAAGCGCAGTCAACGTAATACAATTAAGAATAATTTCGAATAAATAATATAGGGTGTCCCGGCAAAAATCGTAAAGGGATCGCATTTACGACTGGAGCGATAATGGCGTTTAACGACGTTACAAATTACTGCTAGCAGTCGTTCGAAATGTCATATTTTATGATACAGAAATAACGACAAATTACTCACGTTTATCACGATAAATTATTCGTATTTATTTACTGTATTTTTTTAGGACAATAATATTATTTATTAAATTTATATATAATTCATGGATATATTTAAAACAAACTCACATTGTTAATATTAAAATAAATATATCTAGTGATATTATTGTTAAATATAAATAATAAATCTATAATGAAAATCATTCTTTCGAATTACGAATTTATTTTTAGAAATAGAACTGTCGTAAAATCGACGTCCCGAAAAATATTTGATTAATCTTCGCATTTAAATAATAACATAATTCTAGAAATTTATAATTATATTTAATTAATGCTATATTTATAGCTTAAATTGAATAAGACGTAATTAATTTAATTTAGTCTTAAATCTAAAATTTTAAACTATATATATTATAATTTAAAATCAATATTTAAATATTTATAATTCGATAAATATATTGTCGTTAAATCTTTAAGACTTTTCTGACCCAATTTGATTCGTGGAATCGTTCAAAAAGTAAAATATAATACTAAAATCGGTAGACACAAAAGAAATGAACACAAAACAGGTTATGAAAGTTCGACTGAGGATCACGGGATTTTTTTTAATATTTTTTTTATATATTAAGAGGAATATTTTATAAATGGGATAAGAAAAACATTCTGAAAATATCTGAAAATAAAAAATGTCTAGATGAAAAAAAAAACGGACAAGGCTATATCTCGTTTCGGAGGGTAGACAATAATCCCGTAACGTGACCCTTATCTCCTTTTTTGACTTTAAGATAAAGTCTTTTTCAGATCGTAAATATATACATTTATATCCGGAAGTCGCTAGGAAAATAAAATATATATACATATATATATATATGCCGCGAAACAATTTCGCGGTACACGTTAAAACGGAAAAATTTATAAAATATTTCAAAAACGAGCTCTCGCAAAATTAACGGCATTTAATTGAAAACGTCCGTCTGAAAATTAAAATTAGCCTCAGAATTATTTAGAAAATGATGAAAATTCAACTGCTCGCGGGTTTTTCGCGTGACGAACGCCAGCGTTGAACAATTAACGAATTTTAACTCGACAAATTATTAATTCACCACGTTCGAATATTAAATTTTCACAGCAAACAGATCGAGTCGAAGTTTAATGAAGACGAATAATATAATAGTAATCCAAAAAAAAAAAAAAAAGAAACGATTCGTGAAATTAACACGATTTCAATGCGATTTGAAACAATTGCACGGTCACAATGGAGGGGAGGGGGGCCTTGGCATATAATGTACCCCACTAAATCAACGATATCATATTCACCACAATGAATAACCAATTCCATTTTCATTCATCAATTGTAAAAGGCAATCATTTTCAGGCACCTGAATCATTAAATTGGCATCCGTTCGAATCCACCGCAGACATCCTGCTGAATCAATATTATTCATGCACATAAGCACACATAATATTCAATAATAATATTTGAATATATATATATATATATATTAATATTGTTAATAACACTGTGATCACAAAGTATGGTGAATTTGTTTATAAAATGTAAATTATTTATCAATTTCATCCCCTTTAAAGTACACCCCATTCGATAAAACGCATATTTGCAATAGTCCTCGAATCAGTTGAAATAGTCTTTTTCCAGTATAGCCTACAAAACCTTCTTCAATTTGGTTTTTTCTATTCAATTAAGTCAAAACAGCCAATAGCCAGTATAGAATAGAAGTTGCAAGGAGCCAAATCAGGCGAATACGGTGGTTGCGGAATGATATGAGTCGAAATTTTATAGACAATTCTACTAACCTAGGAAAAAAATACAATTTACCTGCCTTCCTAATGCCCGGGAGTTTTAAATGACAATTTCACCTTCCTTTTTGATCACAGTAGTATTTTCATATTTACAATTATATATATATATATATATATATATATATATATATATATATATATATATATATATATATATCAATTATCAATCATATGAAAAAAACATAACATATATTTGATAATATATAGACGTTTATATTATACAAAATCGCCATAATAGATTTAAATACCGAATGAGGATAAAGTTTATCGTTTGTAAATTGATTATACTGTTTTCCGGTTCATTTTCCACCGATTAATGTTAGTGATGTAATAATAATGTTAATACTATAATAATAACAAATTGTATTTGATTCGTTCATATAAATGGATATGAAATGTTTTCACAGATAAATTATGTGATTGTGTTTATAGTATTTAAATGAATCTCTGGTATTTCAATATTTAACAATTAATTCAGTTTTATTATATTTTTAAAAGTTTGATGAAGTGTTAAAATATATATATATATATATATATATATATAAATATACTTAGGTCGAAATTATAAGCTACGATTAAATACGATATATCAAAAATTAATTTAGAATCCATTAGATTAAAATGAATAATATATTATGAGATTGAAATAAAATAATTTAAAATAAATTTTGAAGCTTTGAGTTAAAAATAAATATATAATACTGATGAATTTTTGATTATTTTCAATGTGATATAATTTAATGAATATTTGAATATCGGAAATGAAAATTTCTCTTTATAAAAATACGTCACATTTTGCAATATTTAATGTTTCACGTGTAAATATCAACATTTACAAGCGTTAATTAAATACATAGAAATATATATTTATATATAGAATATTTTTTTACTAAAATATGTATTCAGCTTTCAAAGTATCTAAACTATCAGATGTTAATTAAGAGCATATCGAATTTCCTTTGTCTTTATATATAAATAACAGTATAAGTTTCTACTCAAACACAAACACCGTACACACATTTAGATCGTATCTTTTATAGAATTTAGTTCTAACATATCTTCAACTAATAATTTAAATCATAGTAACGTAACACTGTGATCAAAAAGTAAGGTGAATTTATTTATAAAATGTATTTTTTTTATGTATACTTTCAAAATAATTTCAAACACTTCAAAGTAATCTCTTTAACGGAATAGTCTTTTTCCGTTATAGTCTTAAAGATCGGTTTTTATCTCCTCGATCGTGACAATACGGCGTCCCCGCATTTTGAGTTTATTTAATAGCCAAAAGTCGCACGGAGCTAAATCAGGCGAATACGATGGTTGCGGCAAGATATGAGTCAAATTCTCGGTAAAAAAAAAAATGGCAATGACATGGTGCATTATTGTGATGAAGGAACTAAAAGCTGTAAAAACACGTGTAACTTGAAGATAATTAAAACATTTGATAAATAGTCCTACCAAATTAGGAGAAAAATATTATTTACCTACCTTCCTAATGCCCGGGAGTTTTATATGACAATTTCACCTTACTTTTTGATTTATGTAGTATATATATATATATATATATATATATATATATATATATATATATATATATATATATATATATATATATATATATATATATATATATATATATATATATATATATATATATATATATATATATATATATTTAAGAGAATGTCGTAATGTTGATTAAATAATTTATTATAATGTCAGTAGAAAAAAAATATATTATATAGAAAAGCGTAATTTGCGAGGAAGTTCGGTTAATTGTCCGTAATATAAGTTAAAGTTTTTATTACTTTTGTTAGAAAGGCACGAATCAGACGTCACATTGGGAAGTGAACCGGGTTTAAATGTCACAAAACGTCACAAAAGGGTAAGAGGGTCTAAAATGGTAATTTTAAACGTCACATAATTTATGGATGATACTCTAGTTACAGACAGTTTACCTTACATATTCGCTGTACATATATTATAAATATGTATTTAGGATAGGCGTATACCTTAAGAAATTAGAGATTAATTCGTATTGAATTGTTTATGTTGTATTTTACATGGTCGTATATATTCATCAATCAAGTGTGTGATTATAAAGAAATTATAATTATATTGTATATTAATTAATATGCGATTATATACGTATATATGTATATAAAATTGTATAGATATAGAGGATTTAAATTAATTATTATTATATTCTATGGTGTAAAATCAAAAGGGTTGTCTGTCTTGTATAAGATAAGGTAAAATCAACAAAGTGAAATATAGATCTCATAGAACGCTTATTTCAGATTATATAATAAAAAAATAAATTAATTATTTAATATAGAATTATTTTAAAATATAAATAAAAACTTTTTTTTTTGAATTCGAAATCCACTATATAATGTCAAATACATAAACTCCATTTTTCTGAAATGAAATTTAAATAACGTTTAAATTTTTATCATATTTCACTTTCAGATTCGAAATCTTCTCGAGCTGTCATTTTGTTAGAATTTCTATATATTTTTTTTAAAATGTCAATACAGATAAAAATACAAAAGCGACTTTGAAAGCTTTAAAATATGTATAGAAATTGAATGATATATGATTTATTTTCCATTTTTTTTATCAATATTTTTACTGAACAACATAATAAATCGATACTTACAATTATTTATTAGAAAATATGTTAAATTTAAATATTTTTAAATAAAAATTAAAACTGTTACATAAAATCAAAAATATATATATATATATATAAATTTGAAAATATAGTTCATATATAATTGAGCATTGATTTATCGATCGATATATCAAGTTTAGTTTTAAACTCAAAATAAATATGTGGACCTTAAAAATTTATTTTCAATACGAAAACCGCAAAACTATCGCAACATTCAAACAATATAAAACAAGTCCAAGTAAAAAATAAATAGCATTTAAATTTTCACGTATCAAAAAAAAAAAAAGAACAAAATTACATAATCAAAGAGAAAGCTGCAGTTTAGTTGAGCTTAGCCGACGTATAATTTCGTCACTTGGACCTTATATATATATATATATATATATATATATATATATATATATATATATATAGTAGTCCCGGTTCAACGAGGTGACTGAACACACCACTTTACAATTAAGCGCAGTGGCACATTACCAATTAAACAACGTCCCGCAGAATATTCAAAAGCCAACAACGTCAGAACACGAAACTAAGAACGTTACACGTAATTAACACTCGCACAACACGAAATTGTGGCACGTAGTTGCATACCCCTGCCTATTAAACCATATATATATATAATATATATATTACATATACGTCCTATGCAAATTCAACGCGGGCAATATGTTAATGCAACGAGCGGACAACTTTGCAACGTTGAAAACTAACCGGTTTCCGGTTTTATATAAAGCGGTAAAATCTGAAACAGCGACTTTCAACTGTTGGTTGCCGTTGCAGCTTTATATATATATATACATATATATATATATATATATATATACAAATATATATGATCTGTACAAAGTGACGTGTTCGTCTTTTGCATACGATGAGAAGGGCGGTTTTTGAAGACGGTGTGAAAAGCTTACGTTTTCAGCTTTGCTTCCATGTCAAACGTTTAGTTTAGTGCTTTTGATAATGAAACGTTGTAAAATAGTTTTAATTATGTGAAATAATGAATGTTCAAAATGTGAACGTTTGAACACGTAAATATTATTAAATATTATGTGATTACAAAATATATGTATATCAATTTTATAAAGTAATTACGTATTGGTTTATTAGATATACAGTTTAAAATTTTGATCCAATTAAAAATTGTACTAGTGTTATAAAAAAAATATTTTTTATATTATCAATAATAATGTTAAATAGTTCTAAGTAATATTAAATTTATTAATAGTCTATAAAATTAATAACACGTTGAAAAATATGGGTATATATAATATCAATGAAAATAGTAAATTACTGATGAAGATTGAATAGATTTTTTTTTTTAAGAAAAAAAGACTATTGAAATCATCTGACAAAAATATTTGCATAGATGTTAAAATTATTGTTTTCAAAAAGATATAATATATAAAAAAATATTATTTTTTATTTAAAACACGATTATGAACTTGATTAAAGATGACTGAATTCATTATAAATTCGTCCTAAGAAATATATTGTAAATAATTATATAAATTTTCTATCCTATTTCTAAATAGAAAATATTCATGAAAAAAACATTTTTTAATATAGATATCGAAATGAATGATCTTTATTAGAATTTACAAAAAAAAAATGCAAGATCTCGTTAAAAATCCTCTATTCTTTTTTTTACATCTCATCAGAAAAATAATTAGACATTCCTTATAAATGATCCTAGCAATACATTTAATAATAGAAATAATAAATAATACACTTCAATATTATATATTTTAAAATACATATGTATTGATAGAAATCATACGAAACGCATTTCAGGTGCACTATTTCAGCAGAAACATTCCGACTGTGAATCGAACTATTTAATTACACTTGCCATTTTGTTTCACGCGTTTCAGCATGTTTCAGATGTTGGCGTTTCGTTTGTATTGGTTATTTAAACGAAAGCAACGAAGTTCTGCACATTTTCCAAAATACACACACACACACATATATATATATAAATATCAAATATAAACCCACATGGAAAATATAATACAGATCGTTATGTGCTTTCGTCGGAACTTTGAAGAAGATGTGGGTTAGTGTTGTGCGGTAAGTTACTTGAATTATGCAAATATAAGTTCAAAGCACTTAAAGTTATACGTTTAATCACTACGTATAATATATATATATATATATGTATATATATATATATATATATATATATATATATATATATATATATGCACTATTTAAGTTCACTTTGCTTCGGTTAACATTCGAACGTTTGAATCATAAAATTTATTTATTTTTCGTTTTTTTTGTACGATACTATGAATACTGTTCAAATATATATATATATATATATATATATATATATATATATATATATATATATACAATTGAAATCATTATAATAATGGAAAATATTCATTTTGAAACGATATAATTGTTTTTTTAACAGAACCATAGAATTAAATGAAAATTCGTTTCAATAATATCGGCGTAAAACAGTTATATTCATTATTCATATTATAATTGTTTTTTTTTTAAATAACTTTATATATATATATATATATATATATATATATATATATATTATGTATTAAAAATATATATTGATGAGTTTTAATATTGAAATGTGTTCATTATTAATGAAAAAGTTTTAAATCGATTAAAAGCTCCATAATAAAATATGATTAGTTTTCAACGACTCTTTTATCATATAATAAAAATTGATTAATAGTTCAAAAGTTCAATCAACTCTTCTAAATATATAATAAAAGTATATTAATATATCCCCTATAATAATTTATTATTTTTATAATTAAATTTTTATAGTAATGATTTTTAGTTTACTGTTAAATTATATATCAAAAAAAAAAAATGTTGGACGTGGAAAAAAGGTGATTCGATCTCATTAAATAGTAAATTGACAATACGCAACTTGAAAAAGGAGGTCTGATCCTTATATATTCATCGGGTTTCTAATTATTTGTACTTTCATAAATTATATCTGAGGTCAAATCAAGGTTTCCTATTCACTGTTCTGTGATATTTCAATATATGTCTACTATAAATGAACGAAAAACTTTTCCTAGTATATACGACCTTTGTTTAGAATACAATCCACATATTAAAACTTTTGTGAATAGAAATGGTTTCAGAATATAAACTTTCTAAAATTTTATTTTAATAGGCCTTTTTCGAATAATAATAATAATATTTTCTTAATTTTATTATAAAATTTAATTTCATATATTCTGATAAACATTCAAAGATTTAAAACTGATTAATATATACCATTATTATAACAGGAAAAATAAATAAATATTAATTTATAGAACTGCTCTAAAATTTGTTAATCTATATATTTATCTGTGATATTCAATTTTCAAAATAATTTTAATTAAATATCAAAAAAAAAAACAACTATGATATTTATTACTATTACATAACTAATATCAAATTTTTGATATATAGATTGAAAAAAAAAATATATATATATGTATTATATTTTATTCTCAATTCGTGTATTGTACATAAAGACCCGAAATACGACATATGCATTGCATTAAATAAACGAAAATACGAACGAAATTCGATTGTAATTAACGTCGAAAATTTGCATGTATCGCCTTGCGGCGTCATAATTCGCGGTTTAACGACGGTTCTTATTTAACCGTTCGCCGTAACGCTTAGTTTATAACTATATATATATATATATATATATATATATATATATATATATATTTATATATATATATATATATATATATATATATATATTTATATATATATATATATATATATATATGTATATATGTATATATGATATTAACTTTAGAAAATTTATTTACTTCGTTGCGAAAACCACCGACCGTATTGTATGGCGTTAAATCAGCGCAATAATAATAATCGAAACGTTTTCTAATTAAATTTTAATTATATTCTATATTAATTATTTAAATACATATTATAAACGATGAAAATATATCTTAATTTTTTTTTAAGATACTATTATATCAAAATTGAATAATGTCTAAAACTTTATATTCGAATAAAGCGTGTTTGATTTTATGTTTATTTTTTATTGGTATATAAATAGCAAAAAAAAAGAATATATATATATATATATATATATATATATATATATATATATATATATATATATATATTCAATTAAAATTACGTAAAATCACTGTCAATTTATATTTAATATATAGAAACTGAAGTTGCTTATAAGTGAGGTGACCAATCGTCCTCTTTTAAAAAATATCATCCTTCTTTTATATTTTTATGTAAATATCTAAATTGATAAAGGCTTTCATTTTGTAGTAGTAGTAGTCGGAAAAACAAATTTTAAAATTTGTTTGACCCGATTTAATGTGTCCTCCTTTTTATTACAAAAAAGTTGGTCACCTTATTATTAACATATTTTAGATAATATATAAATTAAAAAAAATCTATTGATGCATCAATTCTATGAAGATTATGATTTGCATTTTATTTCAAATAATAAATATTTAAAAATGCTCAGATTTATAAATCTGAGCATTTTTTTTACACAATCTGATTTTTTTTTCAATATTTAACATATTGTTGTATGTGAAATATATTTCAAATTAAAATTTAAATATTTTTATATAATTATGCTAAGATTAAAGTATATTCATCAAATTTAAACATATTTTGAGAAAATGAAAAATAATTATAATAAATAAGATATTATTTTGATTTTTAACAATTATTATATATATAGAATTTTAAAATAAGAAAATAATTTAAAATATTATTATTACATATAAGGAAATATTATAGTCGGAACATACGGAGAAATTTCCTCACGAAAACGTAACAAAAACTAACGACATTATTTCGTCGTCAAGATTAATATTCAACCACATACAAGAAAATGTATATATACATATATAAATATTCATATATACACACATACACATATATACAAAACACGAGAGGAACAAGGTGTTTTAGTGAAAAGTTCGCGAGTTCCTGAAAACGGAGGCGGTGTCCCCCACACCTATTTGTTAGCCGAGGTGCGTCCGGAATTCAAACGATGCGGTTTAAGCTCTAGACACTATATTTAGGGGTTTTTCACCAGAGTGAACAGGCGTGTTTTGCAATGTCGCCACTTTGTACGAAAAGGAAATTGTCTAGAGAAAACTCCGAGGGGGAGACGGACGAAGTAAAGGGGGACGCAAGACGCCTGAATGCACGAATGACTCCAGAATTAAATTGTACGAGGAAAGCGCGCACCGAGTTCCGCAAAAGTTACTGTTTGTCCCCGTGAACGGAAAATTTTCCAAAAGAAACACAGAGAGAGGGGGGGGGAGAGACTAAAAAAATATGTTCGCTTTTCCGAATCCCCCTCGGCTGACGTGTACAGCGATCGTGGCGTCTGGCTGTATGCGAGAAAATGTCTAAAAGTAGAATCTGTGAAAATCTGAAAAAAAATAACTTTATAATACTAATCCATTTTTTAAATCATAGCAAAAATAAATTAATCTATATGTAAAATTATTAAAAATATTCGATCAATCAATGGTCTTGTAATATCAAAATTATCTTTAAATATTTTTTTGGTGTTAATCTATTAAAAATATTTCTTTATAAAACTAATAAAATAATTATTTTATAAAAATAAAAATCGCATCATTCGAAATATATGCAATTTATCATAAAAAGTTAACTTTTAACTGCGATTAAAAATAAAAAAATTATTATGATTTATGTATATATAGAATCTATATATACACACCCACATATATACATATGTAAATGTGTGTGTGTGTTACTACATAAATTTCATTTTATGATCGTTTTCAAAATTATTTTCATTGATTCCCATTAAAAAATAAGTTCACAAAGCATTTTTATTCTCACTATTATCTTGAAATTTAATTCCATGTATTAAAATAAAAAAATAATAATAGCAACCTATAAATGTATGAAATTATATAAGAAAATAATTTATATTGTTCGATATCACGTTTCAGTATTCATTCGCTTTTTCCATTAAAGAAAATTCATTGAAAATAAAAATGAAGCTTTTATTATATATAATAACTATATATAATATATAAAAAAAGAGAAGAAAATCTAAGTCAAAATCGATAATTAAAAAAGACACTTTGAAAGTTCGTAATTCATTTGCGAAAGTGTCAACTGACCGGACATTAAGAATTGAACCGTCGTTTAAAAGCAAATAGGCGCACTTCTGAAATATACTGAAAACTGAAAGACGAAGACTAGAATAACAGACACACACACACACACACAAAACAAAAAAAAAACAGAAAGAACTTAATCCGTTTTGTTGTCGCCTTGTCAATAAGATAGAAGAAGAAACTTGGAAATTACCTCGGGCAATATTTATTGCCTCTTTGGGGATTCAGATCAATATTGACGATCCAATCCGGTTGGCAGTTATAAAACTATCCGTATATATTTTTACTAGAACAAGAAAAAAAACACACACACACACACATATCTATTTACCATATAGAGTGTGTCAAAAATTTTCGTACTAATTTTTAAATAAATTATTTTTATTAGACATAAATAAATATTGGATTATACTATCATTAAATAAATCAAAATAGTAATATCTTATATATATTAAAAAAAAAACTTAAAATTTAATATTATTTTTTCATATTATATTATATAAATCTTATAGTTCATTCACCCGTCTATGAATAAAGGTTTCATACCCTTCTGAAAGATTTTCTATCTGAAGATAAAAAAGCTATCAACCCAGCTTTAGCAGGTATCTATTTTTGATAGATATGGATTTTTTATGTTATACATTAATTTGAATATTCAACTATATATATTTAAAAAAAATTGTTATACATTTAAAATATTATTACTGATTAAATTTTTGAATCAATATTTTTTTTCTAGATTGATACAACTTTCTTTGATATTCATGTGTAGTATAAGTATAATTATTTATTTATGTCGTCAAATGTTTTCTGTTGATTTTTAATATGTAAAAAAAATATATGTATACATGAATTTTTGTATTTCTAATGTAATTACGGCAATAGAAATATTAAAAATATTGCAAAAGTGTTTCTAGGAATCTACATTATTGATAACGAAAATATTTGTGATATATATATATATATATATATATATATATATATATATATATATATATATATATATATATATATATATATATATATATATATATATATATATATATATATATATATCCAGTACACGAAACAGTCAAATTAGTCTTTTTCCAGTATAGTCTTCAAGACCTTCTTCAATTCGGTTTTTATCTTCTTAATCGTGTCAAAACGGTGTACTCGCATTGATCATTTGAGTTTGTCGAATAGCCAGAAGTCGCACGGAGCCGAATCAGGCAAATACGGTGGTTACGGAACGATATGAGTCGAGTTTTAGGTACAAAAGTCGTGCAGAACCAATGCAGTATGACATGGTGAATGAACCAAGAATTCTAAAAACACTTGGCAAATATTATAGACAGTCCTACCAACATTGAAAAAAAATATAATTTACCCGCATTTCTAATGCCCGGGAGTTTTAAATGACAATTTTATCTTACTTTTTGATCACAGTAGTATATATATATATATATATATATATATATATATATATATATATATATATATAAAAGAAATCAAACTAATAAAATTGTTCACTATAAACAAACGATTTATCATAGCTTCATTTATTATCATTTTTACAACATACTCTATATTTATATATATATATATATATATATATATATATATATATATATATATATTATTTGCGAGCAAAAACGTCTAGATTACTATAGAGTTTCTATACGCTTTTATTACTATTCGATCGAAAAATAACAACCGAAATGGCGCCCAACGGTACAACAATGGCCGAATCGTTTAGATATCCCGATGACCACTCCCGGAGAATGAACCGAACCGAATCCGGATCGTTATACGTTCCTTTTTTCCCATTGTACTAACGCCATATATAAATAAATATATATTAAAGAAAAAATATGTGCAAAAATCAATAGAAAAATATATTTATTTATATATATATATATATATATATATATATATATATATATATATATATATATATATATATATATATATATATATATATATATATATATATAAATATAAATATATATATATATATATATATATATATATATATATATATATATATATAATATTCGGTTTTTGTTACGAACGACGATATTGCCGCACATTTGTGTAGTTTAATTTAGTCGACAATATATTAAAGCGATGCCTAAAATTGCAGTCATTTCTCGGTGTGTATAATTGTGCAGTAAATTGTGACGAAACACAATTATTGCTCTAAATTATGCCGTTAAAATTTTGTAATGGAGTTCTAAATATGTAATTTTGAATTGCTGTTAAATTTTCAACGGCCGTTTCATATTATTATTATACGATCTATTTTCTTGTATAAATACGTGTGTAACGCATTATATTTCGTATTCGATATATAATAATTAACGTATCTATCTGCATATAATTAGTTTATAATGTAAAATATGTAATCGTAATGTTGAATGATCAAAAAAATATGTCGTCTATACGCGTACATTAAACAGATTTTAATTTAACAAACTTCTAATTTATAATTATTACTGACATTAAGTATGATTTGAAAAATAAAATTTTTATATCAATGTATAAAAATTATTTTTTTAATATATATTTTTTGTATTCAAATATTATTTTGATATAGATTTTACGTTCAACGCTATTCACCTTTAATAACAAATAATTATAACGAGTGAACCCCACAAAATAAACGAAAATATTAATTAACTGAATTTTTAACATTAAGAATATTTATTCAAAAAAAAAAGAAAAAGAAAAAGAAATGCGCAAACGTCGACTCGTAAATTGTATTTTCGCGATACTTTAATGTTTCGCGCTAATTAATTATTTCTCAGGGTGAATTTCGCAACAATTCTCCCGCATTTCTTCTCCCATACAAATTCTTTCATTCGCTGTTTATAGAAGAGAAAGAAAATTCTTTTTTTTTTCTTTCCTCACCCTTCGGTCGACGTCGACTGCAAAAAACGTGGCCTCGGGGTCTCGTTTTCGTCATAGCAATTATCGTTCTAAAAAGGACTTCAGCCGCCGAAAATCACACTCGAGATCCTCGCAATTATATCCCGAGGAAAATTTCGACGAGCACTCGACGATTTTCCCGATTTTCATCGGACGATGCGTTCCCTTCACGCGGGGTACGCGTCCCCCTTAATTCTTACGTACATAATCGCGCGTCGGCGACAATTGCTATTCGATTTTAGCAACAATCTGAACGGCAAACAGTGCTCGATTAATGAAGAAAAACGACCAAACGGAACAATAAAAAAAAAAGCAATGAAAGTAAATTCGAACGACATCCTTAAAAATACACGTCGTAAAAACGAGCATTGCTTATTTTGCACTTATCTCCGGGCGACGGCTGAAAACACTCGGAAGATTTTCGGATTAACATTTATTATCACAACTTAATCGAATTAACTTAACACCTTATCGAATATTAAGTTTGCCTTAAAATATATTGTAAACTTTTATTTCAATCACGATTAAACTTGGATCTGTTATATTTAATGTCAACAACTGCTCATTTTTCTAAATCCAACTTAATTAATCTACTTTGAAGAACAAAAATAATTACCTTTCATGCTCTTCTATATATAAAAAATATCTTGGAATCATCGTGACTGGTTTTATTTAAAATATTTTAACAATACTACTAGGGTCACATTCATTCCAAATTCGTATAGTTTTCAATATATTAATTAATATTGTTGAATTAAATCGTTATTACATACCTGAAACAACAAAAAAACATTTTTTTAATAATACTTAAAAATTTGATCTTAATTATTTTTTGTAAAATGTGAGTAAATATTTGTTATCAAAAATAATACATCAATATTTTTAAATAATTATCAATGATATTATTCTAAGGACAGTTGTTAGATTCAAATTTAAAAAAAAAGTGCATTACTTTGAACCACAGTATTTCTTTGAAAAATTTTACATTTTAAAACTTACAATTGTTATAATATTTAATTATATAAAATTCTATTTCATATTATTTTATACATAAATTTTATTATTATTTATTGATAAAAGTGTTAAAGAATTAGCATTTTTATAAACAAATTCACCTTACTTTTTGATCACAGTATTTATAATTCTTTATCACGCAAAAAAAGATCTACAAAATCAGCATAATAATCTCAACAAAACCACAAGATAACGACTGAACGTCGAACTATAGTAAATTTTAAAGTTTACCGCTACCTTTAAAATCAATTTCGAAATAGTTACAATATACAAATGACCCGGAACCGCAATTACTACTAACTCGTATGTCACACCCGATTCGGATCGGACAAATTTATTATGGGCGGTATCTGTACGACATTAATCAATACAAAGCCTCAAATACACATATATATTAGACCTATATACGTATATATTTATATGGTAGTACTGTTAGAGGGTTGTTATTCCCTGGTGCGAACCCTATTGACTCCAATGCTATAGTGTCAACCCTCATCAAAGGAACAATCTGTAGGCTGTTGCGCGAAAAGCGCGATTCTTGCTCAACAATGTCGCGAACATTGCGCGAATCTATTGTAAAGCTAAAATAAGGTAAATATAATATATATTGAATTTAACTTATATGTATATAATACATATATATTGGGAAAAAAAATGTTGACGATCGAGAATGTTTTTGAAAAGTGCGATTTATATCAGTGAAATTTGAGAGGAAAATTCTCAATATAATATGTTTTATATAAATATCATGTCTTTTATAAATGAATATATATATCATTTATTTATTTAATTTAAACTTAATAAAAAGAATAATTTTTAAAATAGTAAACATATTGAAAGAGCAAAAAAAAATAATTAGTCATAAAAATTATTATTTAAAATATTAAAAAATATATATATTTTTAGAATTAAATTTTAAATACGTCTCTGTTGAATTTGAATATATATTTAGAATTTTTGGGTGTTGTTTATTAATTATAGTAAATTATTGTTTACATATTAAATACTAGATTTGATCAAGAAGTTTGGCTTAATTAATTAATGAATTGTTGATGTATACAAAAGTGCTAAATATGAGTTAATCAGAAAAAATATTTATATAAATAAAAAATATCATATTTAAATTCATATTATTTTATAAATAATGTATTTTTTATATAATTAAAACATCTTAATTGTACTTGAATATCGATATAAGAAGATTTTCTTAATAATGCTTCAAATAAATTTGATTTTATTAAATATATATATATATATATATATATATATATATATATATATATATATATATATATATATATATATATATATATTAGATGATATAAGCTCATTTTTATTTTATTTTTTTATCTTATTTTGAACTTTAATGACGATATGAAGAATTTAGTATAAGCTTTCTTGAACAAAAAGCAAAATTGCAGCATAAATGAAGGATATATATATATATATATATATATATATATATATATTTATATATACGTATATTTTGAACATTATTTTTACTCTGTTATTTTTCTTTTTTTTTTGAAGAAGAAAATTTTAATAAAATTAGCCGCGAGTACTCTTATAAAGCTCGAGACGAGAGGCTTCAAACGTTAGAGAAGAGAAAGCTCAGGGTAAAAATAAAAAAAAAGAAATCTGCAATATTTGAAGAAATCCGAGAAAGTTGAAGTTGAGTCAAGCATCGAAAATTATTAAGCTTATCAAAACTCGCTTAGTTCGGCGAAAGAAAAATTCGAAAGTCCGAAATAAAATAGAAAAAGATAACCGTGTCGTATATATTTTGAAATTAAAAAATTTTATGCTTACGAACCGAGTTTTGTCGGAATAATGAGCAAAATCGTGAAAAACAAACTCGCAAATGCTAACTTTAATTTTATATCATATATATAAAAGACTTATTTAAAACGTAATTATGATAATTTATATAAAAATATTGAATTTGCGAAGCAATCAAATACCAACTCGTATATTCTCATTTCAGAAAATTTTAAATAAACTTTTTATTTAAAAATATATAAATATATATTTTTAAATTTATATAAATTAAAAATTTCGTTAGAATTCTATAAATATTTTATTATTGTTGTTTCAATATCAATAATCACAAGTAAAACGTAATAACGTTACTTTATTGTTAAGCTAAATAGTGTACTAATTTTCTAATATTAAGAAGTAACAATGTTAACTTTAAAGTTGTAAACAATACCCTAGTGATTTAACTGTAAGTTTGAAAACTAAATAAACTGAAGTTATTGAATCACCTTAACCGCAAAATGGATAAACTTCAATTTTATGGTATATGTGAGTAAATAATTTTAATTTTAAAGTTGATTTTATTATATAATATAATACGTATAGAACAATTAAATATTTTTATGATAATATTATTTAAAAATAATAACTTTTTTTCATAGAAACGAATTATGTTATATAGTTTAAAAATATTTTATATATATATTTTTTTTTTTGAATAAAACTTTAAAATTTATTCACTTTTTGTATGAATAAAATAAAAATGTAGGAAGAATTTTTTTCGTAATAATTTCCTTTAAAAAATAATGAACGAATTATTCGATAGAATGAATTATTAAATTATTGATGAAATATTACTGAATTTATCTAAAGACGATATTTAATTAAAATACCACAAAATTTGACAATAAAATGTGTGTGTGTGTGTGCGATTTTGTGGGTATGAAGACGCGTTCGCGAATTAATTATTCTCTAATATTTGTTCTGATGGTTCGATTTCAATAGGAAGAGTCGAGCGGTTCGTATTATTTGTTGTCCTTTCCGAAGAGCAACCCACCCCGCAGGCCACCCCTTCAGTAGAGGATGAGATTCCATTTATCCGTTTTGATTAATTAACGGCAGCCCGAAGAAATAACACGAATACTTTTATACTTGCCATAATTGAATCGCTCGCCATTTACAATTGCTTGTTAATTAATGTTCAAGTGTCGGACCGTAAGGTTTTTGGAATGAATTTAGAACTTTGCCCCCCCCCTACCCCCTTTCAAAATCAAATATTTTCATTAATTACGACCCCCCCCTACTCCCTCGATATAAATGTATAAACATCGGCGTATTTAACAAGTTGTTATATACGTTTACGATAATAATAATAATATTTAGCAAATTTTTCTTAGAATATATTATATTAAATGATATCAGGAAAAATGAAAACGCTACGAATATTAATTTACTATAAGTGTAATAAATGAAGATTACACTTAATCATAGAAAAGTGCCTCGGATTACAATTAAACTCAACAAAGATGATGAATATTATTCGTTTGAATCGAACGAAATATTTTCATTGTTCAATAACATTAAAGAAAGTTTATAAACAAATCGAAATTCTTACTTAAATATAAAGTAAATTAATATAATTTCTAAGAAAAAATTCTTTTTAATATAATTTATTATACGATTTTAATAAAAAAAATCGAAATCAAAATCTTGATTAAATTAATAAAATATTTAATTTATTTAAGATGAAATATAATCGTTTTCAAAATATTAACTATAAAAGTTAACAATTATTTTAAATATAATCGATATAAAAATTGTACATTATATATTTTTTACAATACATGAATCATTATGTAATATATTCAAATTATATATAATTTATTAAATTAAAATATATTAATTATAAACATTTCGATAAATTTGAAATATTTATAATTAATTTCAATAATAAAAAAACACGTGTTACACAACAAACCGTAATAATAAATAAATTTAATTTAATAACAAGAATTCCAAAATAAAAAAAAATCGTACAAAAATAGACGAGCGAACGAGAGACGCGAAAAAAAAACACATCATTAAATCGTGTAAATATTTCCACGTTTTATCATAATACGAGTAAAATAAAATAAAAAAAATACATCGGAAAAACGTCTCCAGAGAGAGACAGATTGGAAAAGTGGTACAAAGTAAATTTTTCGCCAAAACGAAGTTTTTCGTCAGTCGATTATATATTAGTTATTTTCCAATATTCGATGGTTTATATAATAAAAAAAAAACGTTGAACTCTATACCGAATAAGCGGTAAAGTGCAAAAACCCTATTCCAAATTTCAAGGGATTTCAAGACAATTACATTCGGCATGGATTATGCTGATAAAATCACAAATTATCTTCTGTATGGCTTATCTTTCATCGAGTAATATAATACGACTGGAAATTTTGCGAATACAGCGAAATTTTCTTCGATTCGACACACCTTGAATACGGAAAATTCGAAACGTTTTCGCAATATTTTAATATATATATATATATATATATATATATATATATATATATATATATATATATATATATATATATATATATAAAACCAGAGGAAAAAGAAAGAAAAAATATACAGCCAATTCGACATTTATTAGAGAAAATTCTTATCTTTCTTACAGTGGATATGATTTAAAATTAAAATGCACGATTAACAAAATTATGGTAATTAATTTTAATTTCATATATATATATATATATATATATATATATATATATATATATATATATATATAAAATAAAATATTTGAATATTTAAATCTATAAATTAACTTTCCTATATTGAGCTTTTCAATATATAAGAATTCAAAATTGAATTATTTGAAAAAAAAAATATAATTATTAACATGTATAAAATATGTAAAAGACTAGACAATATATTAAATAATTTAGAAATGAATAATTTTCTAGAAGGTTTAGCATAGAGCTGGAGACATAAAATATATAGATAAGAATGTTGCGACACTAATTTAATTTTAATATTATTTTTAATTAAAAGTTTATAAACTTTTAATTAAAAAATAGTAAATCATAACATAACTGAAATAATAATAGAATAATGAAAAATCTGTATTTCACTTTTATAAAAGATTCAATATATCTGTAATAATTTAAAAATGAAAAATCATGAACGATATTATCAAAGTTCTATTGTTAGCAAAAATAGACAAAAAGAATATTTCGAATACGTTTAAAACAATGAAACGAATCGTTGTATCCGAAATACAATTACCATTATTCGATTTCGTATATTAGAAATTGTTTCCTAAAGTTTAATATTGTTTTAAATATGCGATTCAGGATCAAAGAACGTATATGATTCGAATCAAACAATACATATTATAAATACACGTATATATATATATATATATATATATATATATATATATATATATATATATATATATATAATCAAATCTCATTTACATGATTTCGATTAAATATCACAAACATAATCAATAATCACTACGTGGTCTACGTTGCGGTCTATTTTACATCGATATATTAGAATCTGGTCTAACAGCTAGTATAAGAGCTATGGCAATGTCTATTCTATCAACAACTGGCACCAACAGACATCGACAATAGTATTAAGAGAGCCATTGTGCGTCTCGTGGTTCTATATACAGGGTGTGTCTCTTCTCAGATAATAAACACTCACCGTCCCCCAGTTTCCTAGACTATGTCTTCATCCCCCGTACGATAGGGGGACGGTCGTAGACCATTGTGATGTCACGTCGAAGACCGGTCCACAAGCTGTGAAGATTCGATCTGTTTACGTCGAAGCACCTCGATTCAATGCTTCGAAATTGCGAATCGAACGACCTAAATTGATGAACTTCTCTACATCTATATATATATATATATATATATATATATATGATTTCAAAACCTCAAACCGCTTCACCATTAAATTCTGACAAATTTGTCGACGATTTGTACGACAAGTTCTGCGGAATCGATTTCGACGAATTATCAACGAATGCAGTTAGCGTAATTCACAAATTGCTGAATTTTCAATATTACGTATAATTTGAAATTTTCCATTTTTCCATATTTTCAGACTGACATTGCGATTTCACGACGCGTATTCGTATGATTGATATATATATATATATATATATATATATATATATATATATATATATTGCGACGGTTTCGATATGGTATTAAAGTTAAAATATTGCCGTAATATATTAGTTGTGAAAGAATTGAAACTGAAAATATCTGACTCGATACGATAGAATATGAAATATAAATTTGAAGTGATTTACAAAAATATAATACATTAACCCTTTGTCTGCCATATATATGATAATTTGGATTTATTGTGTGTATATTTACTATATAAAATATCGTGTTAATAATAATTATTTATCATTCATTTTATGATTCTATACTATAATTTTAAACTCTCGTTTCTTGTAGTTTAAAGAATAATATGACATTAGATTACTATTTACAAAGACAAACTGTTATTAAAATCATATACCAAATATTTTTTTACATATTGATAAATATTTGTCGCGATATCACCAACCTTTGATTATAGAACACAATTAAAAAAGATTAAAAAAATTTATGTAACATTTTTTGACAGTTAACAACTTTAATATAACTTCATACAAAATACTTTTAAATATGTAAATATAATAGAAATCTAACAAATAAAAAAACACTAAAACTTTTATATGATATATGAATTTTAACAAAATAATGTTTACATCGCTGTAATAATAATGATAAACGTACCGGTACGGCCATACTTTTATTCGTTTGACTATGTATAATATAACCGTACCGGTACGGCCACACTATATAATAGAGATTAATGGGTCATTAAATTACATTTTTTTTTATTATAGCATATTTTCAAATTAATTAATAAAATATTTTTCATATAGTTTTATTTGATTTATAAATAATTTAATATATTTTAAAAACGATATAAATAAATTAATAAGGCTTATGTCGTACTATTAACGTTCGTGCAATTAATTACGCAGTTGAGAACGCACGAATACTCGGTTAATAACGGCGAGGCACGGCGGGACGATTATGCGCATGACCACAATGTCAACGACGAGCACAAAAGCCTGCGGGTATACGGAAGCATAAGAATTCGTGAAAATAAAACATGTATGAAGCATAATACATATAACATTTTACATAATACTTTACATTTATCCGACTAGTTTGTCTTTTTGGTGAATGAAGTGAAACGATTCACAAATATCTCGAAGCAAGCGAAAAACATTTCCACTTTTGAATCAATGTGTGCAAACTTTTTCTGCTCGAATTTATAGTATATACTTTGATCAAATATTATATATATATATATACCATATATACCCTTTTTAATAAATGAAAATAAATATATTTTCACTTCTGTCTGAATCTAATATTTTGAGCTAAGTATGATTAGTAACTTTTTTTTATGTGATATAATACTTCTTGATATGTTCTCTTTTGGAGAGGACATCCTTCTTTTATAAATTATGTTCTTCTCCGAAAGTCCTCCTAAGTGTCATATTTTATGAAATTTTGACGGCCTTCTTCATATTTTTTTCAACAATGTCCCGTTTTTTCATCATCTAAATCCAGTATTCAAATGATATTTCATTGTGTTCAAATATATTGGTCTCCTTATATTAATGAACTATGATACTAGAAATTAGTAAGCTATAAACTAAGATTTAGAATACAATTAAAAAGTAGAAGCCATAGATAAAAATAATTAGAGGAGTATATTAAGTGAGATAAATAATCTCCAAGAACTATAAAATAATTAGAAAAAAATATTATATTTAGTCATTCAAGGTATAAGCATATGAACCTGATGCTGTCTGAAATCTTGTAACATTTACTAAAATAAGATGTAAATATATATTTTTAATTTTTCGGACGTATTATAACATCTAATCCTTCATATATAAACCATACCTGTTTATGATTTAAATATATTAAAAATGCATTAAGCTTTAATATTAATCATAAATAAATAGAAGTTGATCGTTAGTTGTATAACTAGAGACTCGATCTCATAAGTCAACAACTCGAAACTCAAACACAAAATCATAATCTTTATAAATCTACCGTGCTATTTATTTATTTATTTGCTATGATTAAAGTTTATTTTGAACAAATATATAAATATATATAGATATTTCATATGCAGCTTTGTAAAGTATATCGTTTTTTAACGTAAGCTAAAAATTGTACATTCAATAAATCGTGTCGCTTAATTACGATTATCATTATTTAATTCGCGTCCTTTTACGAATTAGAAAGCAACCTTCGTTTCATTCGAAAGGACATCGTCCTTGCTAACTGGGCTAATCCACTGTGTCGAGAATATGCCACATTAATGACGGGTCGTTAAAGTTCAACGAACCATTTCTTATCTCTATTTCTGCAGAAATTTCCAAAATAACGTCTCGGAACAATTTCATTTTTATCGCTTTTCTTTCGTGGAAAACCCTTTTAATTAAAAAAAAAATATACACGTATCGAACGATCTTTATAATGAGTTAATTAAAAATAAATAAACAGATATCGTTTCATAATATATACAACAAAATCAACAAGTATCCATATATAATATTATATATTTATACATTCTGTATTTATATATGCAAAAATCTTCGTTTGTACTATTTTTAAATTTTTAATTTAGTCAGATATTTATAGTAAGGTAAACTATTTTGATCTATAAATATTTGAACTTAAAATATTTTAAATCAATTTTCTTTTCTATATATATAATTTTATTAAAAAATTTACATAAAATTATATAATTAATATATATAATATATACAAATTTTTGTTTGAATAGATATATGAAAATAATACAGTTTTGTCTAATAGCTATATATAATCTGTCAAATACAGATCCTTTTAATGCGATCCATCAAATGCAATTTCACCTATTTATAAAATGGAAAAAAATCGTATTAAAAAAATAGTCAAAATTGAAAAATAAAATATGTAGTAAAAATCGGATTTTATCGAAAAATATTTCAGTGTCTCGTTCGACATGTTCGTTGTCAACGCGTAGATGAATTGCATTATAAATAATTTAATTTGTGCAAATGTCAAAAGCTTGTTATAAGGCTTTGTTTTCATATTCAAACTTTTATCTTTATGTATAAATATATATATTTTGCTAAATTAAGTTTTCTCCGATCGTACACGACATAGCGGCCTCGTAATAAGATGATTGATGTGAATTTCGTTTTATTTTTTATCTTCCTCCCTTTCGTCCTGTTATTTTTTTCCGCGATTTTTCCTCTCCTTTTGTCTCGATAGCATTTAACGATCGAAGGAATGAATCGCACTGTGCGAGTTTTTTTATCGGAAAAATCGCATTATCTAAGGACTCCGAATCGAACATTATGTACTATTAGCTTTTACATCTGCTAAATTGAAAAACGGATCATTGTTCCGTATAAATTTTTCGTTGTACATTTTTTCACGATAATCGACCATTGTTCGTCATTTTCATATATATATATATATATATATATATATATATATATATATATATATATATATATATATATATATGTACGTTTTTATCGTGTATTTTTTTTTCTATCGCATTGGATTAAAATGATAGCACTCGAAAAGAAATGATTGATTACACGTCTGACCTTATTGTATAAACGATGAGATGTGACCCTGAAATAAGCTATAAATGATTCATTCATGTCAAAATTTCAAATGTACGTTGTCTCTTTAATCCGATACGTTGAAAAAAAATCGAGCATTGAACCTTTTCTATGGTCAGAATTATACGTATTAGAATTTATGATAAAATATCATATATATATATATAATGCAATAATAAATAAACGTTTAATATATTAACAATAAATTATTTATTAATCTATTTTTATATTTAATCTTTTGTAACAATACATTATATATGTATATATAAAAAAAGGAATTAAAACAAAAATTACATTATATATGCATGAGGTTTTAAAATGGAAAAATGTCGTCGGTCAACGATCTTTCGATTGCTTGTCACGCTTTTTGTACGCCTTGTATTTTTTTTCTCTCTCCGCAGTCTCCGTTCGGAAAAGTCGGAAAATCTTATACAACATCGATTTTCCAGAGGTGACATCAGTCACTGTGACCGTTTTTTTATTTTTTAAGAACCATCAGCATTTGTCTCGTGCTCGATATGCCTCTCGGGCTCGATTCGTTGCACATTTGTAAGAGCGAAAATCTATAAGAAGAATGATAATAAAAAAAAAATGAAAATGAACAGAAAAAGCTTTGCAGTAACGTACTTTGCTTAGAATTCCATGCTAGAGAACGTACTCTAATATATGTGAAGTCTGGACGATTCCGACACAAAGAACTCGACTCGTAGGTGCTCGCATAAAATATGTATAAGTTTTTGTGTGTCGCAACATGGTTTTTCCTCTGCGCTGTGTTTTTCTTTCTCCGTTCTCGTTTTCCGTCGCCGGCTTTTCCCGGGGGCGGTGTACACTTTGTTCGTTTTCGCCAGTCGGAAAAATTTCACGCTCAATTCGAACCGGATAAAACAAGCTATCCGTTTTGAAGGGCGCGTATGTGAGCCGGTTGCCATTTTTTTTTCTATTATTTTTCACTACGCTTTTCCTTCGACGCCCTTTAAATTTTAATGATGTATTTTTTTTTCATCCCTTATCATCGTCGAACAAAAAAAAAGCACGAAAAACGTTGGCCGAATGAAAATATTGAGTTGTTGCGATCGATCACGTCGAAACATCAAACACGTAACGTCGACGTGTGAAACTATATATATATATATATATATATATATATATATATATATATATATATATATATATATATATATATATATATATATATATAAATATATATTTTATATAAAATACAATTGTATGAAAATAGATAGAGAAACGACGTTTCTTAAATTATAACATATAAATATTTACAAGAAAAAAAATATATATATATATATATTTTATACAAGCCAAATAAATGAGACAGTATAAAACAAACACGCTTCGTTACATAGAATTTCCTTTCTGCGAAACACAAGCAAAATTTTCTTCTACCAATATTTTTCAAAATAACATTCTCAAATATTAATGTTTTTGGTGTTATTTGAAACAAAAAAAAAATGTTAAAAAAATATATTGTTATTGCTATAAATATATTTGAGTTTTAAACCGCGTTTTTCTATTTTTATAACCGAGAAAAAACATTCAAACGATAACACAAAAAAAATATATATATATATATAAAGCACTGATTTATATTTTACGAGATGTAATCAATAGATATATGTTCAATGTTTACTCATTTATAATTCTTAATATTATAAATTTAAACAAAATTGATAAATAATATATATTATTAATAATTATGATATTTTATAAAATATTATCAATATAGGTGAGTAAATTTAACATTTAAAGCATATAAATATCATTAAAACATTTGTATATTTTTATTTTTATATATTTAATAATTTAATGAATGAGAATATTTATCATGTGTAAAATTTATTTATACACGAAAGTGATTGAATATATTTCGATGAATCAAAGAAAATGAAACGCGGATAATAATTGAGCAAATCGAAAACGAAACGAATCAATTCGATAGTGCATTAAGAGAAAATTTATATATGTAAAATAATGGAAATGCATCGTAATAGAGTATTATGCGAGTGGAATTGAATTTCCAAGATGGTCACAATTTAATCACGAATACTGAATAGAACAGGAGAGAGAGAGAGAGAGAGAGAGAGAGAGGTGAACAAATGGATAGACAATAAATATAGGTTATGGAAAGCGTTTCTAAGCCCTACTATTTCACCGTGGAACATTATCTAGTATGATACGGTCGGACTTTATACGTATAAAAGCGTATAACAACCTTCCGGGATAAAGGAAAAACGACAAGGGAAAATTGAAGACAGTGTAACGAAAAGGTGCCACGAGAAAAACGTACGAATATCATGAATGTATTATATATTAGACGATGTCGTCTTAAACATTCTGAAATCCAAATGAAAGATGTCATATATATATTTAACTGCCAAGTGAATGTGACCTCTTCTATATCCGACCTTATATTTCATATAGTTATATATATATATATATATATAATATATACATTTATAATGTTATATATACAGGTTTGTACGTAAATGTTGTTCAAACAAACAGACGCTCTTTGCTTGTATAATACTTTTCCTCTTAGAAAACTTAGGTAGTTATTTACAAGTTTTAATGCTTATAGCATATGAGGCGAGTAATTTCCTCTGAATGTTTACATATTCATGGTATGAAATATAAATATTCAATAAAGCTAAATGTTCGGTCATAAAGTCTCACTAATTGATATACGATTTAAATGTTATAAAAATGTGTACGATATTTTATTTATTGATAATAAATAAAATTTTAATTTTATGACATCGAAATTGCCAACGCTTTTTCCAGTTCTCGAAACAGTCGGAATAGTCTTCGAGACCTTTTTCGATTCGATTTTCATCAACTCAATCGTGTTAGAACGGCGTCTTCGCATTGGTCTTTCAAGTTTGCTGAATAGCCAAAAATCGCACGGAACCAAATCGGGCAAATACGATGGTTGCGGAACGGTATGAGTCGAGTTTTGGCAAGAGTTATAAAAACGCATGTAACTCGAAGATAATTAAACCTTTTGACAAATGTTATAGACAGTCCTACTAACCTAAGAAAAAAATACAATTTACATGCCTTTCTAATACCCGGAAGTTTTAAATGACAATTTCACCTCACTTTTTCATCACAATAGTATATTTTTTATTGTATAATATATTATTTTTTTAACTATTATTAATATAATATTAAATAATTAACGATGTTTAAAAATAATAAGATTATTAAAATTTTGCCATACTAATTTTTGCTATTGTTATTATAAATGAAAATTTTTCTAAGAATAATATTATATTGAATATAAGTAGATTCTTTTCAATTTAAATTTGGTTTTATTTTAATATCTTCTTTGAAATATTATAAAATAAGACGCAAAGTAAACAACATAAATCTCATAAAAGAAACCAAGCTTTTAACTTAAAAAAAAAATAAATAAATCAATATCAAGAAAAATAATATTTTTAAAATATTTTCATTTTAATTTATAGTTAGTTATTGATTTGCATAATTAATAAATTGTTTAAATATAATATGAAATTATTATATATTACAACTAATTTTGAATTAAAATTAATTATAACGAGATAATATTTTAATAATATATAATACTTAATTCGCAACAAAAACTCAACTTTAAATCATTCAAAAATTATATAAATATTTATTTGTGTAAAATATAAATTAAAATTTCACATGTTATATATTAATTAATTCCACTATTTGAATCTATAAAGGAAACGAGCAAACAAATTCGATAGCATAAGATAATCTAAGTAATTAATGATGTAATCTCAGTTGATCGGTGAAGCTATCGCTAAAATTACAAGTCAACCGATAGGCGAAAGCTCGCTTATATTATATATTATCGTTTTGCGTTTTCGAATAGACGAATTATTCGGAAAATGTCGGGAAATTCTTCAAATGCCAAAAGTGCTGAATATGATTAAAGATGATTATTTTAGTGAGAGCCGAGGCCGTTTGATATTGCTTCATTAATTACATAATCCGCAATGGTTATATAGCATTAATCAAATGAATATATATATATATATATATATATATATATATATATATATATACATATAGAAAAATTATGTCAAATTGGTCATCTTTTTCCATTTTTATTTACTTGTGTAAAACATTTTATTTATATTAAATTAATTATTTTAATAAAATTAATAAATTAAAAAAGATTAGTATAATTCTATATAAATTATAACAAAAATGTTATGTAGTGTTAAATCTTAAAATATGATAAAATTCGTGAGTTAATCGTGTAAAAAATGAATTGCAAAGTTTTAGCGTGTTTTCATTCAATATTTTCAAAATTTTAATTAATATTAATTATTCCATTCTATAGAAAATATCAATAATTTTATTTTTTTATATATTATAATAATTTAAAAAACATGTAAAAGTGAATTAGTCTTTGGAAATGAATTTAAAAAAACCGACAACATACCGAAATACACGAGTTTCAAGAACTACAAAACTTTTACATAATTCTAATGAATGAAAAGTGGAAACGTTTTCACTATTTATCTTGATTTTTCTTAACTTAAATTGCCACTTTCTTCTATCTCTGAACATTTGCGTTCGACTCTTATTTTAAATATAAAAATCGTACATACAAATAATTTATTATTTACACGATTCATCTTAAAATTTCACTAACGAAAACTTTAAACTCTAGTCAATATATATATACATAATATATAAGATTGAATATATTTAACGACGTAATTTATCTTATGGTTTAACGCAAAAAAAAGGATATCCTGTTAATTTCGACTGCCGTTAAAAGTGAAATACTACTCTCGCGGTTAAAAGAGAGCTTTTTCACCATTCGAAGCTCGCATTGTTAGCGTTTTTTTTTTAATCATTAATTTCTCACGGAAAAACAATAAGACCTTCAGCATTCAAAACCATTTTTCTTTCTTTTCGTTTCTTTTTAAATTCGAGTGCGTTTTTCAATATATGTATTTTTATGTATGTATGTATATATTTTTTTTTCAAACACCAAAGGCTAAAATGGAGCTTTAATTTTATATGGCGAGTGTGAAAATGCGCGACAGCCTTACAGCGGTTTCGGCTTAGTGCCGCCGTTGTCTTACTTTCTTTTCATTACATTTTCATGATTTACTTGCGGTAAAAACCGTTTTTCCCTTTGTCCCTTCAGCCGGCGTCCCCCTACTTGCCCACCTAGCGTCCCCCTACCTGGAAAACGGGCAAACGAGAGCACACATCCTTTTAAGAACACATTGAAAATCTCTAAAGGCGCAAAATAAATTTTAAATGAGCCCATTTAGACCCTATCACGGTCGCGTTCACAATGCAATAAATCTAAATATAGTTTCATGTTTCTTGTTTCAGCGAAAAGCACGGTCAGCAATAAATTCAACGTGAATAGATAATCCGACATTCATACGTTTTATAAATTTACTTTGCGACGCTACTTTTTTTTTGTCATTATTATCCGTTGATTTATATCGCGAAAACATGCGGCGAGGTCATAAATATAATTATTAAAATAAAATAAATTTTCACACGCATTATAAACTAAAAATATACTTAATAAAATGTTTCAATTTAATATTGTAATTTTTTTTATGTTTCCCAACAGTAGATATATTTTATTTAAAATATCGTTTTATATTTATATACTATAGAATCTGACATGCATATTAATAATGATAATTTAAATTGGAATATTGATGGATATGCTAAAATGCAAATGATGTCACGAAATTGAACCAGTGACCGAATGATTAACCGAAATCTTTATTTATATATTTAATATAAATAAAAATATTTAATATTTTTAAATCAAAACAATAGGAAAAAATTTGCAAATATATTTAATAAATTTTCACAAATATAGAATGCATGTCTACTTTTAAAAATAGGAAAAAGAAATAGGGCACATTTTAACAACAGAAATATAAAGTGCATGTGAAAATGTTTATTTATAAATAATTTTTCCCTAGAAGAAAATTTTATATAAGAGAACAAATTCTAAAATTGTAAACAATGGTCAAACTAAATAAAATATATAAAAGATTCAATCACAAAACACTTTATTCTTTTCAAAGTAATAGTTTATTATATATATATATATATACCATATATATATATTTGGATAGTAAAGTGCAATATTTGATGCTAAAAATTGTTATATATATATATATATATATATATATATATATATATATATATATATATATATATATATTTAAATATATATTATATAAAATGAACTATGCTTTCAATTCTTCGTTATAATGATGTGTTAAAATCTTATTGTTTAACCGAACAATGGATTTACTTTTAAATATTTTATTTTTATTTTTAAAATAAAATCTACAATCTACTATTATATATAAAATATTTTAGATCGTAAATTTTTTAATATTTTAAAAAATAAATAATTTTTTTTTATAGCATAATAAATTATCTGGTAAAATACAAATATAAATCTTTATAATATTTTCTATAAATATAAAAATATATTATGAATATTCTATATCGATAATTAAATATTATTATTGTTGTTTTTATATACGTTGTATTATTTTAAATAATAAATATAATATAAAAATTAATTCGCATACTAAGCATATGCCATAAATTTAAAAAGAATATTATTACTTACAATGTGCTGTAATATATAAATATTTTATGAATTCAGAAATATATTACTCAAATAATACAATTCGACATTTTTTTTTCTTATATATATATATATATATATATATATATATATATATATATATATATATATATATATATATATATATATATATATATTGAAACAAATCAATCATAAAATACTCAAAAAGAAATGAAGTTGCAATATCAGCGATTTATTCGTTCACATCATACAAAAACTATTCTATATCAAATTATATGAATAGATTCATATATATATATATATATATATATATATATATATATATATATATATATATAAAGTATTACGCTCTTGTCTACATCGTAGAAAAATTTGATTTTTCAAGACGAGCACGCGCTCTTTCACGCAAAACACACAATAATTTCTCGAATCGAACATTTTCAAATTCGCAATAGGGGTAGAAAGGGGATCGAGCGAAATAAGGAAAAAAAAGAAAAATCATCCCTTACGTCGAAAGAAGTAGAAATCGTCCTCCTATTTCTACTCTACCCCCACAAAAAAAAAGCGAAAATAGCTGACGCGAGTTCGAGTAAAATGCACGAAAAAGCAC